>CAEFZX010017503.1:0-13506 GCA_903066825.1 Alfaro cultratus
TTTGTTGAGAGGCACAGTGTGTGAGTGAGAGACCCTCATATATATATATATATATATATATATATATATATATATATATAAAATTAAAAAACTTTTTGGTAGCTGCCATGAGGCTGAAATAGCCTGAACGGTCAGTGTGTGTGTGTGAAGCGCGTGTGTCTGATTACTGAGACCCACTGAGAGCACCCCAGTCCACCCAGAGGGGTGGCAGGGGACAGATGGCAGGGAGGGATGAGTGTGGAAGCTGCCAGGCAGCATTAGTCACACCCATTACTCACAGACTCTTGCTGGCAGACAACAAGTGACTGTGGTCCTGACGTCGACGTAGCAGGAAATTCTCATTATCGTCTTGCTCAGGAAAGAACAATGGGGGGGGCAATTAGAGACAGGCAAGTGGGCACTAAAGAGGAAGAGGAGGTTGCTGTCACTTGCAGTCTTTCTCGTCGCTGTCTTCGCCACTTGGAGTGGTATCAAACAGCCTGGATCCCCCGGAGATCTTATGCCCTAAACAGCAACAGCAAGAAATCCGAACACGGACTTCATCCAAATGGCGCGGCAGAGACTTCTCCTCTTTCGCTTCCCCGTCATTCCTGCACATGTCGGGACAAACTCTATCAACTCATGTTGATCCCTGTCCGCCAACATATGATCTAGGCCATTTTCCCCTTTTAGAAGCCAGTTAATGAAGTCACAAACAGGCTGGCCCAGTGGGACGCGCCCAGCCTCTTCTGTGAGGATGTAGGGAGGCTTGAGGACTAATTGGCAGCACCCTTGTTTCCAGTGTAATTGCACTTATCTAGCAAGTCACCTTCGAGGGTCATTAAGAGGCTCTGGATTAATTGAGCAGAGCTCTGCAGAGTGGAAGGAAGAAAGGAGCCAAGCGGAGCAGATATTTGGCCCATTAGACCAACAGCAAAACTCCCCCCCCACTAGCAACCGCCCCCCACCTCCCAGACTGACACGTCCACTCACACGGGACACTTTCAATCAGTCTGCCTTAATCGCTCCTCTCCCGCGACCAACAAATGCGCGCCGCAGTTTTCTTTTTATAGAAATCTCAGTGATCATTATTTCACAGCTCTACTCCCACCAGCCCTCTCTAATGGGTCAGATACACCGCTTTAAGAGCGTGATGGAGTAATGACAGTGCTTTTAGCCTGCTCATGTGTAAGGAAGTGTGTGGAAAAACAGGCTGCCGAGAGGCCCGAGTGAAATGCTTCAAGTGGGATGTAAATTATGACTATGAGGCAGCGCGGCGCTGTGTGCTTTCACGGCGTGTCCTGTGCAGAAATTCACACTTCTCATCACATCAAGGGCACACACAGATCCCTGCCAAAATAGAAGCAGGGAAGCCAAAGTGTAATGAAACTCAGTGCTCTGGGAAATAGCTACTGAGTGTGTTTTGGCTTCCTTTATTGATGCGCTTCGAAACGGACTGGATCTTATTTTTCAAGGTCACTTGTGTGGACAGCGCTTTGGTCTCAGCTTGTCTTGGACAGGTCAGGGAGAAATGCGCAATTTATTTTCAACACTGTCATACATGCTAACACACGTGATGGTGGGTGATAAGCAGGTGTTGCATTCCTTTAAATGTCTGTGTCTTTTTTTAAACCTTTTCTTTACAAAAGCAGAGAACTCTTATTGAATCCATCGAAACTACTCGTCACCTGGGAAATCTACTGCACTACTGTTTGCATGGGCCACTTGCAGTCACATGGCAGGAGTTGCTGGAAAGTCACTTAATTTGGTAGCCACTAGTAGAGAGTGAGCTTTTGCTTAAACATGGACACAAACTAAAACAAGATCATTCCGGTGAATGTTGGGTTAATTTTCTTCATCTCAACCATCTCCATGGTTGGGATTTCAACAGTTTGAGATCTTGTAGTCGAGAGTGCAGATTGCCTACATTTCTTTATGACAAACTCCTTCATTTCCCACTGTTCTAATGGCTAATAGCTGATCTGCTTCTTGATGCCCTGTTTGCAGCCAACACACGCATTAGTGTGGCACAAAGTGCCGGTGTCCTGGCAACTGGTTGCACCAACTCTAAACCTGACCACGTTGGTGGTGCGTACATAACAGTTTGATGTGAGCACTATTTGCAATGCGACACTGAATATACTTACACGGTTGTAAGAATCTACCTTTGCATTGATGCACACAGCGGAGTGAAATACGCCTGAGCATGGAGCATGTGGGGGGCCTTAAAGTCGCAGTGACTACGTTCAGGTTACTGCCTTTCACTTAAAGACTGGTGACAAATACGTCTGTGGACGGCTGCGAACAATGAAAGCATTTGTGAGAGCAGATTAGAAATGATTTTATGTTTGGGAAACAGCAAGTTACATAGTTACAGTATGTTTCATGATCAGTAATATCTCATTAGTGGATGCATCACAGTCTTTACTAACCACATTTTGAACTCTGTAACAGGAAACTGCCACTTAAATATAATCAAATATGTGATGAGCAGAGATGGGATTTAAGGCTTTTTGAGTAGAGATAAACCTTCAAAAGACTGGCACATTTTTACATTTATTTATGTTTTGTTGCCTGAGGCAGCTTGTTTTTTTCTTTTAAGGAAACCTTGGTAAATGCAAAATATTTGCACATCTAGACTTGGATGACATTATTTTTCTGAAAACTCTGACTTTGATTCATTGTTTTCATGTCATCAGAAAAGCGAATACAAAGGCTGATGTGTTTTCTTTGACTCAAACTTGTCATATCATCCTTATTCCTTGAAATAAATAAATGTTTTCTTTACATCTTTATGAATCTGGTCACTGTGCACCCAAGCGTTGACAAGCACGTGAGAAAAATGTTTCATCTCCGAAATCTGACTGAGTTCTAATCCATTTTTTATTTTTTAGATATGATTTTGCTGCTGTAGAGCAACTTGTGGTGATAATTAGATTTCTCATTCAAGATCCATCTAAAAGAATCTATTTACATATATTTAACAATATCTTTTTAATGTTGGAATAACACATTAACTTGAATATTTTAGTGACATGATTACACACTTTCAGAAATAACCTAAAATGCACTACAACTTTTGAATACACCTGTCTGTATGGATGATTTTTGATTGGTTGATGCTGTTCTCTAAATGGCAATTAACCACAAAAGTGCCTGATTCAACAATCAGCTGCCAAATGTTCTGGTTCACTGCAAATTTGTATTTAAACACTTCTCTCAAAAATGATTTTCACATTTTGATATGTTGAAACCAGGAAGCCAATCGTTTATCCACACAGGGCCATTGGAGACTTCAAACTGGACGTTCCCAGAAAGTAGCTGACACGACTCCTAGAGCGTCACAGAGTGTTACTAGTTGCGACAGACTGGAAGAGTCATAAGAAAAGCAAATAATTGGAAGTGTATTTAACCGGATGGTTAATGCAACATCAACTCTAGACACCTTTAAGGGAAATGTGTCACCGAAGAGTCACATCTGAGCATTCAAAACTGCTAATGTCAGCATTGACCTTGACTAACCTAACCCACTGCCGTGCATGGAAGCAATCACCAGTAGAAATCTGTAGAAAGTAGATCATCACTGAACACAATTTATGGTTCTCAGTGCCATTGGGAACATCAAGGATAACAGTGTTACTGAACCACAACTGTAAACAGATGAGCCTTTGGAGGTGGTGGGTAGATGGGTATAGTCTCAACCTTGGTCCTCAAGACTCACCACCCTGAATGCTTTAGATGTTTCCCTGCTTTGACACACCTGATTCGGATGATTGCAGTTCAGTAAAAACCTGAAAGCAGGTGCGCTGAAGCAGGTACTAACCTACAACATGCAGAGCAATTTGCATTGAGAACAGGGGTTGGGAAACTTTGGTGTAGACATTACAGAACAGTCCTACACCTTGTGACGGGTCGTGTGACCGGCACATAATAGAGAATCGTGCAGTTTCTCTTCACATGAATCCCAGAGAAAACCTTTATAATCAACTAAGTAATCTACACTTTAACAAAAACATTATGGCTCAAATAAATGTAGTTTTACCACCTCAAGTGGAGTATGTGCCTTTGAGGTTTCTCTAGCAAACATTGGTAGTGAAACTGAGGAGAGAGGAGAAGAATAGGCACACTCTGAGAAAATACGTTTAGCCTTAAGCCCTTTGACACAGACTTTACTGAGTTTAGACTTTGTTTCCCCAGTATTGGACAGTGACTGGCTTTCCTTTTGTAATGTCTCAGTATTTCTTTTCTGTTGAATCTCATTATTTCAGAAGAAGTGTTTCAGGGCCTTATTAGCCTGCAATAAGACTCGAAGATAATTGGACGATTGTTATACTGACACAGAAAGGCAGATTATTTTGACAGCGTGAGAAAGCCAGAAGATAATAGAGCAATGGGTATCGCAGATATTGTGCTAAGACGAATAAAAAAGGAACGTGTTAGCCCTCTGACTGAACCTTCCTAAAAGCCTCATTCTGATCATAGTCATTTGTTGCTTAAAGTGTGACCCGATGCGCTTCTGCCTCGTGTGTCCAGTCAAGATCTTGGTTCCGGCACCAAGCCAATTTCAGAGATTTTTGTAAGATCCACTTCCGTTTGCTCAGCAGTTCATCATGCATCGTCGTAAGGTTACAGCCGCAGATCTTCCAGCCGCGCGTGGCATTTCCCTCAATGTAACTGCGTGAAACCCAACTCAACCTCTGCGCCAACGTTCGCCTTTGTTCATTTGCATGCGTTTAAGCTGTTAGCGCGCAGCTGATGTCGAGCACTTGCCGAACAAACTGGGGGGCTTAACCTTCTCTAATGCTGTCAGATTGATGCATCTACTGGAGTTGTTGCTGTCTCGCGTCTTTGTTGTTTGTTCGTACAGCTGGATTAGGCTGCTGCCTCTGCTGTTTGAGTGGGAGATGGATGCTGATGGGTCTGACCTTTCATTTGCGTGCTTCACCATGCATGGCACACCAGCAGAGAAAAACGCTTGTCAACTGCTGGCGTGTGCGAGCGACGCGTTCGTGTGCCCCCGCTGTAATCTCTTACTAAAACATCCAGCGCTTTCTCATTGGAAAAGAGGCAGAAGACAGACGAAAAGGGCACATTTGTGTTCGGCCCCTTTATGCCGCGGTAGAGAAGCTGCAGGGCACGGCTTTGAACAACTGCCTTGTAGGAGCGAGAGAGGGAGAGAAGCGCCGACTGTAGCAAAATGTCAACATGATAAATCCAACCTTTACAAGCAGTCTCTGCTCTGAGCGGGCTCGTGTCCCAGAATTAATAATCAGATGTATCAAATTGTTTGGGAATAATTAATTCACCATCCTTTGTCATAAATCCCCACTGAGGGGTCTATAAATCCAGCTTTTAAAAAAGTTATGGCTAATATATACGCACCGCAGTGCCTTCTGACATGCCTTACGGGGTGGGAAGGTGCTTTTTATTGGCAGATAGGATGGCTCTTGTTAAACAGGCCTCCTTGGGTGTTGGGCTCTTGCGAAAGAGAGATCAATCTCCCCCAACTTGTGTCGAGTCTTTGACAGATGTAGTGGGTAGACGGGGAGGGGCCGCCATTGTTTCAGATGGTTTTACCTCTGAGACCAAGTCCGCCAGCAACTGCGCCTGCAGTTTCTGACTGTAATGCAGCGAGACCGGTCACTTTTTACTCTGCCAATGCAGAGGCACAAAGGGAGTCAGGGAACATATTTTCTAAAACACATAGGGCCCAAAATGATACATTACATTCCTCTGTGCAGGTTAAAAGCAGCCCACCCTCCACAATAAATCATTGCCATTTTTCTTTTTCAGGAACCCACCGCCACAATGCACTCTCTGGCCACATTATTAGGCACACTTTGAAAGTACTATGGTCACCTTTTTGCCTTTAGAGATGCCTTACTTTCTCCATGGCATGAAAGTCAACAAGGTGTCAGCAATGTTCCTGTAAGAGTTTAGTCCATATTAAGTCGATATTATTGGGGAGTTTTTGCAGTTTTGTTGGCCGCAGATCTATGGCGCTCCCCACTGGATTGACATCTGGTGAGTGTGGAGGCCACTGGAGTACAGTAAACTCATGGCCGTCTCCCAGAAACAACTTGGAGATTAAGTGAGCCCTCTGACATGGCTCATTTTTCTGCAGGAAGCATCTGTCTAAAGATGCGCACGCTGTGGTCATAAAGGGACGGACACAGTCAGCAGTAACACTCAGGCAGGCTGTGACACTTACAACGTGTACGACATGCTCAATCAGCATTAAAGGGCACCAGGTGGGCAAAAAGCAAGACCTTACACTGCTGCTACCAACCAGAGCCTCTTATAAGATGAAACATGTATTTGTGCTTTTTTTAATGTCAAGTTGTTGTGCTCTTTTGTAGGATCAGAAAGTTTCCTTTCAATTTGTGATTCCCTAATTTTAATAAGTTTCTGTGAGCTGTCGCCTCAGTCTCCTGTTCCCAGTATAGTCTTTTTTTCTTTTTTTTTTTTTGCTGTAGCCCATCTGCGTCCAGATTTGGTTTGTTGTGGTTTCTGCAAAGGTTTTCTGCAAACTTTGAAGCTCGTTTAAGCTGCTGTTGCATTTCTATTGTATCTAATCATTCTGCCCATTCTAGCTCTAATGTCAGTGTTTTTGTCCACACAGCTACCACTCAGTGAATATGTTTTCTTCTCTGGAAAATGTTCTGTTAACTTCAGAAATGATGTGTGTCTTCCACTAACTTATATGACCACATGTGCAAAAATCCTAGACCAAAGGCTCCTACAAACATTTAGGAAAAGATGGGTGGTGCTCAGGAACTTACTTAACTTGAGACTGGAGTTCACTAAAACCAATAAATTTGTGTTTTGTGGGAAAACGTATAGAAGAGGCATGTATAGGAAAATTATTACTTGATAAAAGGGGAAAGAAAAATAGTAATCATGTCAATTTTGGCCTGAAAAATGACTTGAAGCTTAAGTGTTTTTACCTGTTCCAGTACAAGTGTAAAACAGCAAGGCATTTCCTTGTTTGGTTGGGTTTTTATTGCCTGAGATGCTAAAGTAATTTTAAACCCTTAAAGAAAAGAAATAGAGGTTATTTAACTTTGTTTTTTGTGATGTTGCGACACTTTGCTTAGTTTCTCTCTCCTTTTTTAAAATAAGAAATTGCTAATTAAGTGTTGAGCATCTTTTCTGTTATTAGCTTTGTTTGTGCAGCAGTGTGGTTTTGTGTTGTCTGTTATTCTGGCAAAAATGTTTCGGTGGCAGAGTCGTGGCCTTGCAATCGAGATGTAGTAAGTTTGATTCCAGCTTTCACCTTTCAGTGTGCCCCTGGGCAAGATACTCAATCCCTACTTACCCACAGATTTGCTTATTGGAGTACAGATATGTGTCTTTGCGATGGGTGAATGTGGCTGTCCTGCAAAACTCTTTGAGAGGTCAGTGTTACTAGAAAGTGCCATAAATTCAAACCATTTAATATCTGATTTCCTCCCACAGTCAAAACCCATGTTTAAGGGGTGATTCTAAATTTGCGTTTGTGTGCATGTTAGCAATACTCATGGACCCTTCTTGACCCAGAGTTAACGTCCTTGGACAAGAACCAGCTAAATATGGGTGCTCTAAATGAGTTATCTTCCAGGATATGTCCTGCAGCCTGTAGATGAAGGGAAGCCATAGGCCTCTTGACAATAAAATCTGTCATTTTGGACCAAAGTCAGCAGGTCAAGAACCATCTGAGCTAAACACAGCAAATCCTGGAAGAAAACTTGTTAGACTTTGCAAAAGATTTGTGACCTGTGGTGGAGGACAACAGTCCAAACATAAAATAGCCCAGTTAATGTCAAGTCCTAGATTTTATTGAGAGTCTGTGGCAAATAAAAACTGCTCACAAAGGCTCATTATCCAATCTGACTGAGGTCAAGATATCTGGAAAAAATGGACAGATACTTCATGTACAGGTTGGTAGAGACGTACCTCAAATGAAGCTGCAGTAAAAAGTAGTTCTGCAAAGTATCGAGAAGAGGAAGTGTGTGGGAAGGTCTGAATACTTTTGCAAGGCCCTGTACATAGATATAAAGTTCAACATGTTATAGCTATTCCTTGAAAAACGGAGGAACTTTTTGTCAAGGGAAGAACTGGTGACATCTGATGGCATACGGGCTTCTTTAAGGTGTACCTGATTTTACAGTGACAGATCTTAATAATAGCTACTTGAATTGAAGTGCCCAGTAATTGTGAGTAGGCAGAGCTAGAAAGTCACATTGAAACCAAAGGCGGTAGCTCGGTTATTTTGTTTTGCGTACTTGCTTTTCTGCTTGCCTGAATGCAGAAGGTGAGGTGGGGGCCTTTAGGAGTCCAATAGTGTTCGTTTTGGTTTTTTTTTCTTTCCTCCAGATTGCGGCGTTTCGTGCAGATGGAGCAGGTTTCCAGAGAACAGGATCCATAGAGAGCTTAATGAGCATTCACATCGCTGCTCAGTAGGGGGCAAAGACTGATGGCTTTCATTGAGATAAAGGTAATCTTGTTACAAAGGCATTAATAAAACATCACTCATTAAGTGGAGTAATAAAGCTTCCATCAGTACTGTTGACTTCAGCTAACAAGTAATCAATACAGCCTGGGGAATTCAAATGTCAGAGGGCTTTCACTGTTAATTGTAACCTTTCGCTGGAACCGAATATCAGATGTTTATTTAGCCATGGAGGTTTTCTGAGTAGAAAACGCTCTCCCTTTCTTTGTGGCTATAAACTTGAAGAGCTTTTGATTAAGATTGGCAGAAAGATGAAGTCACTGTAAGCGCCGTTTCCAAACAAGACCCGCGTTCATGTTCTTTGTCGCCTCTTTGTTCGACGAACCGGAGCGAAGAAGCTGAAGAAGTGAATCCCTGCTTGGCTCTCAGGGGTAATCATTTCCTGCAGCATAAACGCAGCGTGCCTAGCTGTTAACAGGTGTGTGGGAGGGATGTAGGTTACCGTGAGTCAAGAGAGAGTAGTTCACAGAAAACATCATGGTGAGGGAAGGAAAAGAAAAGAGATTAAGAGGTTACCTATTTCACCGAGCAACCCATCCGTTGGGCTTCGAACCAGCTGCTGGTTTTCTGTTTCCAAGCGGAGGATGTAAGAGGAAAAAATGGTATAATTTAGCTCAATCACTGAGATGTGATTGTGAGAGAAGGGATATATGCTGCTTTTTTTTGGGTTTTTTACACAGCTGAGGGAAATTTGAATTGAAGGTAATTTTATGGTTGACATAGCAATTTATTTGACCGTCCAGTGTTTGGGCTAAAAGAGACGATGGCTCAGAGTCAAAGGGGGAAAAAAAGACTCACGCTGTTGGCCATGTGTGACTTTGTAAACATGAGCTGATGGTGGGACATGCACTCTTCACCAGCATGAGTATCAGGTTAATTCTGGGCTGTTCCTGATGACTTTGAGCTCTTTTTTTTATGTGGTTAGTTTGATGTAAAACAGCAACTGCAGTGAGTTCCAAGAAGAAAATGTCAACATTGATAACATTATTGTAGATTTGATCTAATCCACAGTGTTACTGTTACGTTAAAGTAACACTGTGGCAGGCTATGCAAACACATAGCCTGTCTTGTAGAGAAAGACCTATTTTTTATTTTTTATTTTATTTGAGGAACTGGCCTAAATTTGACTGCCTGTTTGAACCTTCCAGCAAAAAAATCCCAAGGTTCATATTGAATTGGTGGACTGATGCAGCTTTTAAGCATAACCCTGAAGGTTGAGCTGGATTGAGGTCAGGGCTTTTTACAGATGCTTAATGGTGGCCTGCTTTGTTCTTTCCAAAACCAGCTAATTGAACAATCATTTAAAGTGATCATTGTTTTATAGTGCACATTTGTCAGACAATCCTAAATTAAATGTTTTGTCGTTTCAGAGTTTCAACCTGAAACGACACACGTACCCTATTAGAAATTGCAATCTTTTTTCCAACCTACTGCTGTTTATGTTCATGAGTTTGGTTATTTCATGTTTTTTCCAGATCTCCAGTGTCTTCTTGCCTTGCTCCGTGTCATTAGTCAATTTTCCCCAGCTCCTTGGTTTGGCTCTCTTTACCAATGCCAGTCGGTTTGTGTTTCTCCATGCCAGATTCTTCTGGTGTCACTCTGTTCCTCAATCTGTTCCAGTACCTGCTACCAGCCCTGTGATTTTCCCCGTATCATCACTGGATTTTGTTAGTTTTCTTCCTGATTTTTTTCCCATTTTTTAAAGGTTAACTATTATGCTTTTATTTTAAACAAGTCAGGTTAGCTGTAGAGACCCAAACGGAAGTACACAAATGTACAAAAAGTAAATTTTGCACAATAGTTTGCTTTTGTCATTACCCCAGTGTGACTCCATCTGCATTTGGGTCACACAACAGGTCCACCAAATGTCATAGAAACGGCACCGTCGCTGCCTACAATGAAGTAAGCTTAACTCCTACAAGGACATGGAGTGTGGCGACCCAGAAAACGACCTGGTTTTAAAACGTACACCTGCAAATTCAGGTAAAACTCAACTGAAGTTGGCAACACAGGCTTTCCTGGAAAACATTTTTTTGGCCAGAGGACATAAAGATTGAGCTATTTGGACATCAATAGGAATGTTTGAAGGGTTCAAGGTGAGAAGGCACCAACTCTCATGCATGGTGGAGAGAGCATGATGCTGTGGATACTTTTTTTTTTTTTCTGGTGCCACTTGTGCATTTAATGAATGAGCTCAGACACAAACTCTTCTAATAGGCCAATAATGTGAAATGCACATCTAAGTTGATCTTACAGATAATGCATCCTGACATGAAGGGCTCATTCTCGATCCTACTCAAAATGTGTTCACCATGCTTTAAACCCTCCCATGTGGCAGGAAATAAAAAAGGGTTTCTCCTTAACTTGCTAAAGCATAGCCATCCAAAAGTTGGTGTGTGGTGTGCATTTATACATTTCCGCCTCCAAATGTAATAATCCATTCATTGTGCTGATTTGATGAAACCCAACAACAATCTTGTACTTGCGCACTCAAAGCTGCTTTTCAGAAATGATTGATGTTTTCGCGTAATCGTTTCACCCTGAAGAAACACTTCAAAATGCACCTATTCAAGCCCCAAATGACTGGCATTCATGCCGACAATTAGTCTGCGTAAACTCCTCACCTGCACTGTGCGCGCATTGTATGCAGAGAATGAGGGGAAACACAAGGACAAATGCATTCATGGTTCAAGCGGAGCCCTGGCACCATCAATAGGGTTGTATCTGTATCAAAACTCATTGAATCAGAAATTTTAGATTACACACTTAATCTCCCCCCCTTTTTTGTGTGCGGAGCTCATAGCAGATGCAGGGGTCCCATTGTCAGCGCAGAGGAGATGACAAGATTAATCCCAATGAATGAAAGCGGCAGGAAGTGATGTCACCAGCGATAAGCCTCACAAAGACCACCATCAGACACCGAGAGCTACATAATTTGCGTCTCCATCTTTAGAAATGACTGTCTTCTTTTCTTTTTCTTTTTTCTTTTTTGTCCCCACTCTGTTCCCGCAGCGCCTCTTATCTCTTGACAATAATTAAACCCTCAAGGGAGTATTTTATGATGGACATATAAACCTATTTAAAATGGAATTAAAGATGCTATCGTACAGAGAGGAATAATGAAATGCTTTGGGGAATCACAATCGCTATGCTGCTCTCGCCTGCTTTCTCTGACTGAATTAAAAGGTAACAACTTGCCTTGTTTGAGATTACACAAGCTGTTTGACGTGAACATTGGTGATGAAAGACGAATCTGTAATTACAGTGTTGCGATGTAAAAGAAACGAACGCTTTCCCAGGGAGTTGGATTTTTTTATTTTTTTTATTTTTGCACATTACACCAGGCTTCTGCAAATGAAGCATGAAATTTCTCTGATTTGATGAGGTTTAAAAAAATAAATAAATAAAAAATTCCAAAGTTAATGAAGAGTGGAACAATTTTACTCAAATGCCCACAGTGATGAGTGGAAACAGCCTCTGAAGGAGTGCCAGGAAAATGTAGCTTCGCTTTTGTTTCCAGCCGCTGATTTTTTATTTTTTTTAAATAGAAGATCCCATAAAGCCCATGTCTTTATCCAGGTCTATTACTTCTGCTGGGTCATGGTAACCCCACTAATAAGAGATGGTAGGAGCTGTTCCATTACCGTTTTTCAGCACTAATGGCACACAGCGTTCCTCTCTGATGCACAATAATGTAGTGCTTGGAGAGGGTGGGAGGCACTGTGCCATGGAGATAACCAGTATCTCATTAACAGCAGCACATTTAGTTCTCGCTCGCTCTTCCTGTCACGGATGCATAATAGGGACTTGCATGGAAAGATAAAAAACTAAACAAAACAAAAAAAAAGATTTGCTTGACCTGCGAACTGCAAGTGACCTTTAGCCTTTTATTCTACAGTACAGATAGATAAGCTAGAGCATAGGGAACAATGTTTTTTTTTTTTTTTTTTTTTTTTTGTCTATTAAAGGAATAGTTTTGAAGTAAGATTTAGTTAAAAGCCTTGTGATGGACTGGTGACCGGTCCAGGTTGTACCCGGCTCTGGCACAAAGGAAAATGGATGTAATGGATGGATGGTTCTGTTAAAAGGTTATATGCAGTTAATATCTTACCTGGAGGAGATGGCGCTCCTGTTGTTATGAGACATTCCTTCCATCGTTGAACTTTTCCACTCACAGGAAATGTTCGACTTTTGCCGAAAGTTAAATATTAAAGGTGAATAACTTCTTAAAAATGTGTGCAGTGGAATGCCACTTAAGACAGAAATTACAAAATCACCTATTTGCAAATTTCTTTGTGGGATACGACTATTATTACATCGTTATTGTGTGAACACGTTTACAATACTTAATAAAAGATATCGCTCCAAATTCAGTTAACTATCTTTAGCAATTATATTAAGCTAAAAATAATTGCATAAAATACATAAAGATTACTACAACTTATTTAATTTTTTTAATTACTACATCAAGCTGACTTGACATGAAATTTTAAATTTATTTAACTAATTTCCATGTTGACTGAACTTTGTAATGTTCTTTTTTTTTTTTTTTTTTTTTTTACCTTGCTGGCTGGTGTTAGTAAAGCAGCCAATCCAGGAGCGGCACTCATTTTCCCGGATGCTGATTGGTTGTGGTGGCGATAACAAAGCATTTCCGCCCTTGTTTTCAGGGGAGAATAGGGTTGCTAGTTGCTCCTCACATTTCTAAATACAGTTTCTCCTCAACCCACCTCACAGAAGGAACAAAGTAGAGGGAAGCCTGAATAATGTGACATGTACTTAAATTCCTACTGAAAGTAAAGACATGCAGCACAACAAAATGTCTGATGGTTAAAAGCCTCGACACTTTTGTAGGAAAATTTCTAAATGAATGTGCAAGTATCTGCTTTGCTAACACCAACAACCAAATCAAATTACAACTTTTTAAGCAGCTACAGGCATTCCTATTTCAAAGCAATGTGTCATGAAGTGCGTGGTGTGGTGGTGGTGAGGCAGAGGCAGGAGACCCAGGTAACAGCGAAAATAATGGATTTAAT
>CAEFZX010017504.1:0-16418 GCA_903066825.1 Alfaro cultratus
CCAACAGCCTTTTCAGCATGTCAGTGTTCTTCTTAGGCCTTCTAATGAGCCATCATTTGATCCAGGTGCGTTAAACCGGGGACAGAACTAAAACATGCAGGATGCCGGCCCTCGAGGACCGACTTTGGGCACCCCTGCTCTAAATCTATGCTAGAGACCTACCCCCAAAACGCAAATTCAGACACTTCGAATTGTTTCACTTTAAAACCCATGCATCATTTTCCTTCTACTTCACAAAACAATTACCCTGAAGCTTTCCAACATGTGGAAAGGTCTAAATGTTACAAATAAATTGACAAAGCTTCCTCAGATCCCGTCCTGTCTGGACGCCAGACATCGCAACGGCTTATCTGCATCCCTGAAAAATGCACAAGTCCCTCCAGAGGGGAGAACTATAATGAGAGTTTGCTTTCTGTGTCCTCATTTTGACACACCAGACTCCAGTGGAGCAAATCAAAGTGTTGAAATGAAACTGGAACAAAGTGATGAAGCACCAAGATGTCTCCTCAGAGTCCAACGGACACACTGTAAAACATCTAGGCCGCATTTCGTTGTATCTACTATCTTCTACTCTTTAAGTCAAATAAATGTAGCGAGTTTTAGATCTTGAAGCTAAATGTGAGTTTGAAAGATAAACTTACAGCAGTTAATTTTGTTAAATCTCCAAGAGCTGAATAAACTGGAGTTTTTAGGTTAGCACTTAAAAAATTGAAAGAAGAACTGGAGTGGAAACTATTTCCCAGAATGCTTAGCGGCATGTTTTTGTATCCTGAGATGGAAGTGCGTTACATTGATCTGACTCTTGTGTTATTAAGGCAAAGGCTCATTTTAATGTCTTGTTCACACTAAATGTTTCTGAGCTGAATTCATTGTCATGTTTAATAAAATTCATTATCAGATCAGAAATTTTGTTTATGTGATTTGAAACAAAAATTTTAATTATTCTAAAATAAAATAAGTAGTTATTTTAACTTGATATTGTGGGTGAAAATAATAGAGAAATGTGGCTCTTTAATGAGGTGAGGGAAGATTTTATAGCAAATTGTGAATTATTTGGTTTAAATTGCGGCATTAAGTTAAAACTCACAATTCAAGATTAATTAACCTAAAAAAACTACTTTTAGACATTTTTTCTTATTGTTAAATCAACTTCATAAAGTTAAATTTCTGATTTAAAAACCAAAGCAATTTTTTGTTGACTTGAATTACATTTTGGAGGCAGCAGGTGGACTTTCATTTTCAAGTTAAACCACCTTCAAATGTTTTGCAGTGAATGAAAATCTGCCAAATTATTCAGCTGTCCAAATTTATCACCTGGATTATGCCTGAAAGCTGTTAATTTGCTGTGAATTTGCTGTCTTCTTGCAAGTTACAAAACTATTTTGCTCTCATTCCTTTATTTATTTAGCACTTCTTATTTGGGTTTCACTCTTTCCAAACTGAATTTGTAAAATAATCATTAAAATATGGCATGAAAAGGATTAAACATCCATAATCTGATGTAAAACAGGAGCAACACATTCTGACAAGAAAGATCAGCAACGGTACAGTTTGAACGTAATTTCCTCCCTCATCTTCGACTCCTGAAGGTTTTCGTTTGCGTTACATCGGAGAAATTGCAGTTATGAGCCAATGGGAGTTAATACAGATGGAAATATTCAGCTGGCTGTTAGAGGGCTGTTTAACTGGTTTTATTTTTATTTTTTACTGAGTTCCCTTTAAACATGATGAGTTTAATCACAAAACCATCGACAGCTGCACTTTTGTGCGAACACGAGTTGAACTGAATTAAATTGCAGATTCTGAGGAAGCAGAAAAGAAAGCAAACAGGAACTCCCAGCTGCCTTCTTCAAAAGCCAATTTCTCCAGAGCCGACTTTCGGCTGGCTTTGGGTCTGAAACAATCTCACGCTTTGAGTGTCCTTCTGTGGATGACTGGGCTTTGTCAAAAAGCTTGAAAATTGAAAGAAAGAAAAAAATTATTAAAAGACTTGCGTATCAAGCAATCCAAAGAGACTGAGCTCCTCTACTAAAATGTGAGAGCAGGATTGAAAATGAACTCATACATGGAGAATAATTACTTTATCCGATGCAAATTCTTTATGTTTGCTAAGCTGGGGGAGAATTAAGCAGTTTGTATTTTTTATGGAAATGTTATTTCAGTAGTAAAATAACAAACAAAAACCATTAGAAACTGCTTTGCATGTAAATGAGTTAAAAAACATCCCCTTCCCCATAATGATGCAGATGATACACAGCTCTGCGTTACAATGTCACCATTTAAGCACCGAGTGATTCACCAAAACTTTCTTCTACTGAATAGAAACAAAACTAAAGTTACTATTAGATACAAACAATTTAAAATTAACACACAGCTTCAGTTATTACAGCAAGAAACTAGAGATTAGGAGTGAAATCTGTGTGTAGTGATGGACTCAGACCTGGACCTTCAGAGACAAATAAAGACGATTACAAAGTCGGCCTTTTATCACCTGCAGAACATTACAAGGATTAAAGGACTAATGTCGCCGCAAGATCTAGGGAAACTCATATATAGCTCTCATCTAAAAAATCCAGAGCCCACTTCACTGAACCCATTGAAAACTTCCTGGTTGTTCCACCAAGTATTGATTTCTGAACTCTTCCTGAGTTAAAACATTAGTATTGTTGTTTCTAAATGAATATGAACTTGTTTTCTTTGCATTGCTTGAGGTCTGAAAGGACTGCACTGTTTTTGTTATTTTGACCATTTCTAATTTTCTGCAAATAAATACTAAATTTTTGCTTGGAATTTTGAAGACATGTCAGAAGTTCATAGAATAAAAGAACAATGTTCATTTTACTCAAACATATACTTATAAAAAGTAAAATCTGAGCAACTGATTTTTTCTCTTTAAGTGGTTTCTTAATTTTTCCAGAGCTGTATGTGCTTATCTTTAGTCGTATTGATTAATGCAACAGCGTTTTTACAGATCTGTCTAAAAAAATCCATCCTCCAGCTGCAGCTGATCCAGAACGCTGCTGCTGGCGTTCTGACTAAAACCAGGAAGTTAGAGCACATCACCCAGTTTGAAAGTCCTTACACCGGCTCCCTGTAGCTCAGAGAACAGACTTTAAACTTTAAAATACTCCTGTTAGTTTTTAAATCACTGAACGGTTTGCTCTGCATCCCCAGAACCAAACATGGAGAAGCAGCATTCAGCTTCTATGCACCAAAAATCTGGAATAAACTCCCAAAAATCTGCAAAAACACTGAGTTCCTGTAAATCAAGCATAAAAACTAATATGTTTAGAGTTTCCTTCAATTAATAACAACTAGAACATCATTTATTTTTGGTCAGTATTCTAACTTTTCCTTACTTTCTTTCGTTATGCTACAGTAATTTATATATTCTTGAATTTCTTTCTTAAGGCCTCAGTAGAAATCTGAGGAGCAAATACTTTTTCATATCAATGTATTCATACCATCTGTGACCAAACTTTTCTTTATAAAAGCGTTTCAGTGTATAAATTTCTAAGCAGCAGTTTGACAAGAACAATCAAATGAATCGGTTTAAAATGTCAGGCAGATGAGCTCTGAGTGCTGCGTTGTGAACGCTATTGCTGTAAAATTCTTTTCTGCTCTCCATTCCTGGATTTGGCAGATTTTCCTAGTCTTCAGATTACTTTTCCACTCTGATCTAATACAATTTGAAAATTAGGGCGCTCTGCTATTCAGCTCTTCCTGCTAAGTAATAAAAAAAAATAAATCTGTATTTGTACATTTTGGTTTTGTTATGTAACAGATACAACACAGGGTTTTGTACTTTTTGCAACGCCTCATTAAATACGAAGACATTAAATGTCAGGATGTTTGTGTGATTGACATCCAAATGTCAAAACCATTTCTCTGGCTGCATTATGAGCCATAAATTCAGTCAAATGCATTCTGAGGAAGATCCATCACTAAGATCCGTATTTAAGAGAATGTCAGGAGTCAGAGGACTGATCAGTCTAACATCTAACAGAGTATTAAACTCTTGACTTTCTTGAAAGCTGATGCCATCAAATGTCAAGCGTTGCCTCTGGACTGCGTCTCATTCCTTCTCAGAGTGGATCGTAACTCTGCAGCCTGCAGAGAAGCTGGACTGAATCTTATTTCTATGCTAATGATGTTGACAAATGTGTTGTGATGGCGTTGCCATTTCTGAGTGGATCTGAATAGCACCTCTGAATTGAATTGTGCTGTGAATTATCATATAATTGCATTTTCGGCTGTGATTTATGTGCGTGGGGAAGCTGGTGTGCACCAGTTTGTCGGTCGTGGCATTTCTGCAGCTGCTCCGACTTGGAGGTCTGCAGGATGAGTCTCAGCTGCTAACATCCATCTTTACCAACACCCCTCTGCTCCACTTCCTCCTCACGCACCCTTCTTTTTCATTCATTTGTTCTTACTGTCGTAGTTGCTTTCATTCAGTCATTCCCTGTGTTTTACTCTCTCAGTTCTCCTGCTGGCTGTGCTTTCACTTCCTCCTTTGTAGTTTCCTTCTTCAATCATCCGTCTCAGCGGTGTTTGAAGGAGGACAGCAGTGAGGATGGTACGGCGCATCTGCATCCTTCGGGGCATCATGAACATATTCTTCTTTCAGTCTCAGTTTTTCTCTCTTTGCTCCGTCACATTCTGGTTCAGTGTGATCTGCGTTGAGCTGAACAGGAGCTAGTCCTGTTATTAGCAAAAGAGCGCCTAGATACTTTAGAATATCCCTGAAAAGACCTTTTATTTCTGTAATTCAATTAAAAGACTTACAGTTCCACTACACACTAAGGTTAATATAGTTAACTAAAGTTAATGAAATAATGAAAACTGAAATTGAGAAAACATTTTTGTAAGCAGAAATAAATAAAAACGGTTATTAATGAGAAAAATTTATAACAAACTGGAACGATTGACCCATTGCCACTACGTCACTTAATCATTAGAGGCGCCATGACGTAGATAGGAAGTGAGGGACATTGAACGGAGCAACTGAAAATGTTTTCCAAAGTGGTTTTTCCAGTTTATTCATGGCTTCTATTTGTTCGAGTCGAGCTAATTTGTCAGTGAATTTAACGCAGCGGGTTGGAGATCACAGACGGCGGTATTTACAAAAGATAACCAGCTTTAAAACCGACCCATACCTCCTCCCTCTTGTTGATCAAATTACCGACTTTGACTGAATTCACACCACATTATTATGTCACTAAGTCATAAACAGTGATTTTTATAAATGCATCTAAAAATGTACTTTCTTAGAAAATGTAAATATTGCATAGGAATAAAAGAAACATATTTTTAACACAGATTGTTCTTCCTGCTGAGAAAACGTGCTTTACAGTGCATGCATACAGTGAATTTGGTTCGGGTTCCTTTTGCATGAATTAAAGCATGATGTGACCCTGATTCCTGGTGCAGAAATGCAAAGTGAAAAGAAACTACTCAGAAATACTAATACTAATTCTGGTTCATGTGAGATGTTCTTAAAAGCTTTGCACTTTAGACTTTTCTGATTCTTAAAAAAACATATTTTTTTCTTCCACTGTGCAATTATGTGGTCAGGAATAATAATGGAAGTAAATCTGGATCTGGGAGTCATTTTTCATTCAGCTTTGGTGGAGGTCATGCAGCCTCAGAGTGAATTTACCTGCTGCTCTTCATTAGCTCAGGTCTAATTTCACACTTTAATGTCTGACCACTGAACCTTAATGATGCCTCCAGAGCACAGAGATATTAGCATAAAATAATTCCCCTATATGTCAGTTTTAATAGTCAGAATGCAAAAATATCTGCGAAGCTTCAAGGTTTGTTGAAATATTAATGCTGAAATGAAGTTTTTCAGTTTAATTCTGCACAATTACAAGACGTTTTTTTGTTATTATAATTTTTCACTGTTGCTTTATTCAGACGCTTGTCTATTTTTAAACATACAATTTCGTAACGAAGCTCATTTGACAGTCAAGATTACTAATTGCCTCTGCATGGAACAGCGTTGCTAATATAAACAAGGTGACTGGGGAGACAGTTTGACATCTGACTGACAAGAAAAACAGCGTGACAGGAGGCACAGATGGAAAAAGATTTCCACAAAACTTGACGCTGAAGACGGGAGATTAGCATGATTAGTACAACTTCTGATACCTTCAAATAGTGCAGCTATAGTCAGAACTATTCCTGTTTTTCACATTTCTAAGAAAAAGTGGAGAACAAAGAAATGTTTGAAGGGTTACAAAGGTTTGGATCAACTTCTGGAGCAAATCTTGACTCATTGTAAGACATTGTGAGGTACTGATTAAAGTTCTCTTCCATTTGAAAACAAAGCCAAGATTCCCAGGGGAGTCAAAATGCTTAATTTCCAGACCTTGTCAGGGTGATTTATTACACTGGGAGATCCTCAGCTCATCATCAAAATGTTCCTGGATTGTTGTAAGACGCTACTCTTTATTCATTGCTTAGTTCATGAACAGAAATGCCAGAAGAAAAATCACAACCTTAGAATAAACAGGGGTTCTGCATATGGTTTGCATCAGGATGTTTTGCTGTTTTGTGGTTCCCTCAGCATTTCTTGCTGTATTGGCCACTTCAAAACGTTGACTTTGTTCTTCATAAAGGTGCAGTATTAGGCAAAATCAAATTTTTTGAGCTTTATGTCATGTTTTAATGTTATTCACTCATCCAAAACATACCTGGAGTGTTGCCTTGATTCTTTCAAATCTTTATTATTAGAAATGCACATATTGGACATAAGAGAGGGCTGATAAATGCATTATGCTGCATCTGATCACTGCACAATAATCAATACAAAAATTAAAGCTGCAAAGTTTGCCAAATTTATTAGTTTTTCTTCCAAAACTTGATGCCACTGTGGACAAAAAAAATCTGTGTGGTAACAGATCAGGCTGATACTTAGGCAAATGGCAAAAAGCAAAAATCTTTTATTTTCGTTTGCAAATGGAGAAAACACAGCAGCCACAGCACAACAGCTGTACAAGTCAATGAGTTCTGACTTGGAGCTACAAGCTCTCACAATATGTAGGATTCTCACACAAACCTATCTGACTGGTTCTACATACTCTAACAGGCTGAGCTGTGGTATGTGGTTAAATGAGTAAAATAATTTTAAAAAATTGTTAAAAGAAATAATAACACAATTTTTACTTCACACCACTAGTTGTTAGTTGGTAGAGCAAGATAATAATCACTGCCTGGCTAAAGACACTAGAAAAGCTTTGTCAATATTCTGCTGTCGCAAAAACACAATTTTATAATTATGGTGTTTTTCATTAAATAGGAAAATGCAACTGAAATCAAATGGGAAAAAAGCTTTTTGTTGCAGTTTTGAGAAATAAACCAACTTCGAAATGGTTTTAGAAAAAAATTTTTTTATCAGAAAACAAGTTTTTTTATTTTTAAGGGCAAATTTCCACTAAAAAAATTATTTTCAAAATGTCAAATTGAACAATTATATGGTCGATGGAAACGCAGCTAATTTAAAATTTTTATGTTCAATCTTTAAGGCGGTCAATCATATCCATTCAAGGTGCTGTCCCTCTTCACTGCTGGCTGCTGATTCAATTTCAGCCAAAATGATCTTCATTTGAACCAACATCTCACCTGATTCATCATCTTAATCCCCAAATTGTCGCGTGTGAACAGATGGAAGAATGTGCAATCAAGTTTGATAAAGCATGACAATGTAATATTGGACTGGAGCCCATTAAGCCCCCTGCTATCGTCACGCCAGCCTACTAAAAGTGATTTATCACTGAATAAGCCCATTATTTGGTTTTCACCCAAATCACCAAGCATGAGATTGATTATGCTTCCAAAAGTTATTTTGTTTGAGGGCAATGTAAAACCCTATAAGTGTCATTAAGCCAAACATATTGCAAAATGTTGTTTTTAGCTGCTGGCCTCTTCTAAAAACTCACTTTGCACTGGAAAAAAGAAAATCCCTGCCTGCTATCCGGTCCTCCCAATCAATGGTGTTTTCATGCTGTGGAATTATGAGCTTGTTTTCCTGCAATTAGTTTGGTGTGAACCAACTCTATTAGCATAGCTCAGTGATTTCTTCTCGCTTTTCCTCCCAACAGATCCCTTGATCCGTGTTGTGTGCATAATTACCCATCAATGATTAGCTTCTCGGCTGAAGTGCAGAGCGCCATTAAGAGAGGAAGCGACGCAACTTCATCTGTGTCCAACGCCCAGAAAATGGATCTCTAACTCTATTCTCATCCTTTTTTTTAAGATTAATCTAATGTGTAAATTATGAATCTTTTCCCAAATAACATCCTTAATTATTTATTTTAACTTGCGGGAACAAAGTTCAAGTTAGTGCTAAGATTACAGACAGGTTTTTACTTTTATGATGCTATCCGCCATCGCTACGTCTGTTTGGTTGTAACCTTTATTTAACCAGGTGTCTCATTGAGATTAAAAATATTTTAATCTCACCAACAATTAGAAATAAAGGCGCTGATATCCTTAATGTTGGGAGATCAATGATCAGCCGATACGTATATGTAAATGTGATCTTACCCACCTCAGCAAAGGTGTAAAAATGATCCTCTGTCCTTTCCTGCTCTCCAGTGAAAGCGGTTTGACTGACATTCAGGTCATGTCTGCATGTTTGCAATTAACAATAGCAACTCCACTGCTGCCAACTCAACCACTTTTTTGCTATATTTAGCGATATTTCAGACAATAAAAATTGGCATCGGTCAAAATTGTAATCGGCAGGTCAGGCTTTTTAAAGATCAGTAATCAGAGATCGGCAAAAAAAAACTGCAACAGACTATAAAACTACATATATAAAAACCCAAATGAAATACAATATGGATAATTAAGGAAGAAAAATAATAAAGAGCAAACTAGCCGATATCTGAGGTTTAGCAGATAGCGCTGAATTAGACTAAATAGATCTGCCCTTATGGATCGGGCACATTAACACTGATACCTTTTTTTTCCAAAATCGGGACCAATAGAGATATTGATATTAGATTGGTGCATTTCTAGAACAAACACACCCATAAAAGTAAAAATACAACTTGATAAAAGTCAAAGCATCTACAAAAAAAACTTAGACTATTTACAAACTGATTAAGAGTGACCTTAAACCCTTTAAGAGACAATTTCCTTCAACTTTACGTCTTTCTGCAGTTCATTCCAGTTTGAGAGAGCAACAAACTGAAAGGATATTTTGTCATGATCAGTGTGAATCTGAGTCACAGTTAATAAAATAAAGCCAGCCAAGCGCAGAAAATAACCTGAAAATGTTCAAAACAATATTCTTTCAGGAGCAGACAACGCTGCATGTCAATGACTCAACGCAATCTGCTGGGTTTCCTTTGATAGAAAACTTTTTATGGAAAACTTTTGTAACCAATTTGAATAATAAACTGAAATTGTTTTGGAAAAAATAGGTACGCGCTTTGCTAGAACTCCATTCTCGACCAACTCTTCCTCTTCTTCTTCTCCAATTCAGTGAGAAACAATTTAAACATCTCAGCATTTTTAAGCATTTGTTCAAATGTTCTTTGTAGTGGCACTTTTTATCTTGGTGTGGGAGTTTTGGGAATAAAACCAAACATCCTCTCCTGTGGTTTGTGTTGCTCATATTCCTGATTTTTCATTCGGCTAACATGCACCACACAAACCAGAAAATGATTCATATTGATAATGTCACGCTTTAAATCAGGGGTGCCCAAAGTCGGTCCTTTGGGTCGGCATCCTGCAAGAAAACAAAGCCAATCCACACACTTCCAAATATTTTACTAACATTAATAGCCATCTTGTTCGGATCGGCATTTCTCTATTTGCAGAGGAGGACGGTTGTTTACAGCACAGGTGATTTTCGGTAAGCTTCATAGTGTCAAACTGGCACATTACATACATCAGCGGCAAATATTAGCAATTAAGCTTAAAACCTTAACGTCGTCTTAAGTAGCTGGGTTACCCTCTGTACAAAGCAAAGAGTAGTACAATGCACACAAAAAATGTAAACATAAAAGTAAATACGGTGAAAACTCAACGCAAAGGAATGATCCTATATGGCAAGACTAAAAACATACAGAAATTAACTGAATATGACAACAAAGAACGACAAATAAGAAAAAACACAAAACCAAAACATTCTAAAAAAAACCCCCAAAAAACATGCAAAAATAAAATAAAATATGACCTTTAAAGTCCTTTGGATTTATTTATAACACGCAGGTATCATATTTCTGTTTTTGTTTAATAATTTATCCCTGACAAGTGCCGCCTGAGCAACACAAGCTTCTCTCTCTATCAGCTGCGTGAACTCTCAGTGGACACTGAAGCTCTCT
Organism: Alfaro cultratus; assembly: GCA_903066825.1. NCBI lineage: Eukaryota > Metazoa > Chordata > Actinopteri > Cyprinodontiformes > Poeciliidae > Alfaro > Alfaro cultratus. The sequence continues at coordinate 10,341 of CAEFZX010017504.1, forward strand.
CCCCTCCTCTTCCTCCTCTTCCTCCTCCCTCGCCTGCTTCCCTCCAGTATCCCGGCTCCCTCTCCTCTCCTCTCCTCTCTTCTCCTCTCCTCTGCACCTGCTCCTCCCCTCCTGGCTCGCTTATTATCCTCAGACTCGGATCTGCGCTCCATCCTCGCCAAGTGATGCTCCTCGGTGGCGCTTCATCGATGCACGGAGCTCCGCCGCGGTCTGGTTTCTTCCGCGGGGAGACGCGCACTGAGCGGCGGCCGAACATGGGAATTTGATGGGGGGGGTTCTGAGGGAGTGAGTCGGAGGAGGGAAGGACGACGAGGAGGCGCAGAGGTCCCATCAGAGAGCGGTGAAGGACTTGGAGCAAGAGGGGGAGGAGGAGGGAGGACTCCGGGGAAGCGGGGCGCAGAGGATGGCTTACAAGCTTTACATAGTTTGATCCGGATTTCGGAGGAAAAAAATTAATTTCTTTTTTATCTTGGAGTTTCTGGATCCTTTCTGTTTGTGATGGAGTGATACAAAGAGCGCGCTGTAAGTTCAGATCCGCCATGAAATCAGTGTTTTTCAGTCGCTTCTTCATCCTCTTGCCCTGGGTCCTTATTGTCATCATAATGATCGACATCGACAGTAAAAGGGCGATCCGGGCTCCGGCGGCTGGGCGGACCGGCAGGGCGCAGCGGAACCCCCGGGGCGGCTCACCGGGAGCCGGCGGCGCCCAGAACCAGTCATCGCTGCCCATCATCTACGCCATCACCCCGACGTACAGCCGCCCGGTGCAGAAAGCCGAGCTGACCCGGCTGGCCCACGTCTTCCGCCAGGTGCCCCGAATCCACTGGATCGTCGTGGAGGACTCGACCGCCCGCACCGACCTGGTGACGCGCTTCTTGGCCCGGAGCGGCGTGCAGTACACGCACCTGCACGTGTTCACTCCCCGCAGGTTCAAGCGCGCCGGGATGCCACGCGCCACCGAGCAGAGGAACGCGGCTCTCGCGTGGCTCAGGCAGCACCGCGGCAAGCGCGACTCCGGCGTGGTTTTCTTCGCGGATGACGACAACACGTACAGCCTGGAGCTGTTCGAGGAGGTAACCTCTGACCTGTTCATCAGCTCATCTTCATCATCCATCACCAGACAGGAGATGCTTTGATTTTCAATTAAAGATTCAAAACTTAACTTAAATAATAATAATAATAAAAACCCACCAAAATGGTGTTTTTCACTTGTTTAAATCAAACTAAACTTGTAACATTTGAATTTTTCTTAAAACAAAATATAAATTATTTCTAACCCAGGTGAAAAATAATCAACTTAAATATATTTTAAATTGGATATATTTCTCTTAAATACATTTCCAATATGTTACCAATTGGATGTACTTTTTGATATATTCGAAATTTAAACACATTTTTAAAAACATGCTTCTACTATGTCAAATTTTGGTGCACTTTATTTTAAAAATCTATTTTTCTAAAATGCACTTTACGCTTAATATGCTTTAAATGTATTACTAAAATTATACTTAAGATAGTCCTTTTTAAAATACACTTTGCATGTAATTTAAAAATGAATATTTTAAATGCACATTTTAAAAACATTGCAAATATACTTTTCAGAAGGTAGTTGAGGTGTGAAGATGTTAATTTGGAAGACTGTTGACTTAATAGTCGTCCAGCAGACAGTTATTGAAGAAGTGACGTTATTTCCATACGTGTTTATGGAAAGTTGAGTGGAAGGAAAAAGTTAGATGAAAAATGTGCAGGTGGAAAGAAGAAAATGGCTGGCTGGATTGTTGCCTGCTGGTCCAATGTTCTCTTCTGAAAAAACAACATGAAGATGAATTTTGCTTTTATTTTTAAAATCAAGGTCCAAAAAAATGAACAGAAATGGAAAAACACAGAATTAAAGTTCCTGAAGTTTCCATTTTGTGAAGATGTCGGAGTGTTGATCTACTGTTACACTATCAAGCTGTATGAGGTTTTATTTTCCTGCTCATGGATGGAAATAAAACATTGATTTTGTTGAAAAAAAGGAAAATGACACAGCAAGAGACGAGAATTCACGAGATGAAGGCAGATATTGAGTTTTTTAAAATATCTTAGCAGAACCAAGTCAGCTGCATTGATGCACAGTTACTTTGAGGGAAAAATGCAATAAATTTCACACTTTTCTTTTAATCTATATAAAGGCTACAAAGTGAAGCTGTCAGATAAAACTGAATGCCGAGTAAAAACGTAGAAATTTTAGAGCTGCTGGGATTTCCCCCTGTGATCCTGATGGATTTTCACTGGAAGACTGCAGAAACGTTTCGCCACCCCGGAAAGCGGCGCCTCTTAATAATGTAGTATGTTCAAAGTGAGAAACGGCTGATGGATTTACAGTAAATGCATCAGAAATTACTGTAGAACCACAGGACAATTTTTATTATATTCTACTGAGCACAAAACACTTACTTTATTGTTATTTTATTTTATTTATTCTAGATTTTTTTCTTAACACTTTCATATATTTATATGTATTTATAGTCACACTTATAGTTTTTCAGTATTTTTTCTGTGTAGCCAAGCAACGATATTTCGTTGTCAAATTCACTGGTGTCTTTTTGCAATGACACTAAAGTCAGTCTAAGTTTCCTAAGTTTATTATCTTCCATAAATTATGAAGAAACAAACTGGTTTCCAGTTTAATAGTGCTTATTTGTATCTATTTCACCACTTTTTGGCATCCAGATCAACTTATTTTGGTTCTATTTCAAGTCCTGAACCTTTTAGACTTCTAAGATCGATTTTTTAAATTGAAGTATGTGAACTTTTGTTTCCAAAGACCAACAGGAGTTTGTAGTCTGTATTTGCTAACCCAGACTCAGTCTCTGTCAGTCACGTAATAATCAAAACAATCAATGACATGGAATTGATTTAAAAGTAAAGTTGTGATGTTGGAAATCAAAGTTAAAGGATTCAATCTAAAATCTTTTCAAAAAGTCGCTTATAAGATCTTTAAATTTCTGAAAATCTCCTTCATATCAAGTATGGATTAAAGTCTGGAATATCAAATATTTCATTAACACTCAGTTTAACTTTTTCTATACTTATTCTAATCAAACTCTATATTTTTCTGACTTTTCCAGATTTCATAAAAAGCCAGAATCTCTGCATTTACACAATAACGTAAAACCAAAATGTACAATCTTACTAGTTCAAACCACAAAGGAGCAAACATTGTTATTGCAGCTAAAACATATGTATTATTTACCACTATTGCTAAGTTTTTAGTTCACAGGATATATTAAAAAAAATAGTTTGTTTTTGTTTGTTTTTTTCATTTTAATCCAAAGATTATAAACAACAAAAGATAAACTGAGCTCATAAAAGAGCTCATAGAAACAAAACTGAACTCAGGCAAAAAATGTAAACAACCTGGCTGCACAAACATAACTGACCTACCAAAGAAATGACACACAGGGGTTTATATACTGGCTGATCAGACCAATTAAGACACAATAGGGGTAATTAAATGGAATACAATTACAAATAACGCAAAACAAATAACAGTACAGCTAAGTTTGGCTAAACGAATGACCCAAAAGTGAAAATCCAAAATATTAAACTTTAAATACTAATATTTACTTAAATACAAAACGTATCTAAACAAGGAAGCTACAAATTCCCCCTGCCAGCAGGAACCAGTGGTGCGGTGCAATCAGCATTTAAGCCTGCTGAGCCCTGACCCCCATCTACCCAAGGCAGGTAAGTATTGGCAGAAAAAACAAACAAAGAATTAATCTTAAGCAAACAAAATTAACTTTAAGTTGATATAAATACATATGTTAACTAAATGTGCGTGCTAACAAATTGAACAAATGTATCCAAATCAACTAATACATGTTTTATTGAAACTAAAGTGTTGTGTTTGTATAAAAAAATAAATTGTGCATGAAAAGAGTTACCGACCATCACAGTTAGTTTTTTTAAAAGAAGCAGGATGCTCCTATAGCTTCCACACCATAACTGTTATGTTTGTAGTTTCCTGATTGCTGAAATTGTCTGTTTTGATTCTACCAGCTGACCAACAGTGTGCAGCAACATGTGGGGGAAGGGTATGCTCCACACAGACTTGAAAAAACTCTCATTTTAGTCTAATTTAAACAACGGTGCAACACTGGATGACAAAAAAAATTGAGCTGTTTTGAAATCGCAACTTTTTAAAAATTCCGTTTAGCTTGATATCAGTATAATTAATCATAACACTGGATGTTAAATCCTAGAAAACATCTTCACAAACATTACATTTACAAACAGGCTGCATGAAACAGCATGATGCATCAGTATTGATCCTGCATCAGTATTGATCCTGCATCAGTATTGGCAAACAACACCATGTAATCAACTCTTCATCCGAGATGCTGTTCATGCGTCACATGTTTATGCGTCTGAAACGTTTTCACAGCGTTGCTGCAAAGCTCCTTCCTTGTAGGTGATGATGTGGGGTCATAAAGCTGCAGCAGAACAAAACAATCTTCAGGCTCTCTTGGTTGTATAATCTGGAAGAATGGGGTTGATTGCTGATTGCTCCTCACTCTGATTGCTGCCTTTCAGCAAAAGCTGCCTCTGAACATGGAACAACTTTCATCATCCTCATCTACAGTCACAGAGATTTCTTTTCTTTTCTTTCTTTCTTTTAGTTAAATAGGCTTTTAAAGTTAATTTGCTACATTTGCTGCTCTTTTTATTCCTTTCCATTGCCTGATGCAGAGGAGAAAAAGCAAAGATGCACTCACATAAAGTTGATTTGATTATGTGTTCCCTGAGTTGAGGATGTATAAATCATAAAAATGTAAAAGCTCTGTAAATCCTAAAGGATCCTTCTTTTATTTCCAATTGCAATACTCAATACTTTTCAACAACGAATAAACTTCTTACAGTATAGTAACCTTTTATTCACATTATGATTAACAATAATTAAACTAATAAAACAGTTGCTTCTATCATTTCTACCAATTTGTTTCAAATCACTTCCTATTTATGGATTTTTTTTGTGGAAATTACTTGAGGAAAACTTGGATATTTGCAATATTTTTCATATATTTAAAAAAAAAATGCAGTTTGAGAAGCTTGAATACTTAGCCGCAATGCTACTTAACATGCTATTGACTGACCAATCCAGCAGCGGCATTTATTTTTCTTGCCACTGATTGGCTGAAACTTCAAAAGATAAGGAAGACTGTAGCTATTAGCTTCTGCAGTAGTGCTAAAATTGTATATTTTATGTATTTTTTTAGTAATCAATACATTTGCTAGTGCTGAGGCTACCACTACTTCTATAATTGTTTCAAGACTACAGTTATATTGATTCTTTGGTAATAATTATCCTATATATGAAAATAAAAAAAATCAATAAATCTTTAGGTAAATTAGTTTATATTGTGTTTTATGCCTGACATACACATTATTAGGAGTGCAATTCTCAAGCGTTAAACAGAGAATTACATTATGATCCAGGCAAATAACCCAGTCATATGGTTGGATTTAAATTACAATGCTAACATAGTGTGTCCCTATTTTATTTAGTCAACATAGACCTTTCCAGTAACCTCATAACAAGACAAATGCTGTTATCAAAACTTATAAATATGTATTGCTTATATTTATGAACTCTCTTTTGTTGAGTAATAAAGGAAAAAAATGCTAGAAAACTTGGGTAGTGATTTAAAAGTGTTGTGATTAATGTTGTCTATGGAGCCCTTGCATGTTATTGTTTACATCCAGAAATTTCTCATAATGCTGGAAAGCAAAAAGACGATTCTTTTAAATGACATCCTCTGCTGTACAGCTATTATTAATTTAGTGTAGAGCACAACAGCAAATGGAAAAATGAGGCAGAGAAATCGATAAAGAACAACTCAAAACCACTTTTTTTCTCGATCTCTGTGCCATAGCAACTGACAACAATGTCATTATATGTTTCATCTAACATGGCGATGGTAGATTAACTAATACTGCTATTAGCTAATCTAACACGGCGGTGGTAGATTAACTACTACTGCTATTAGCTAATCTAATACGGCGGTGGTAGATTAACTACTACTGCTATTA
>CAEFZX010017507.1:0-34977 GCA_903066825.1 Alfaro cultratus
AGACCAGGAGATGAGAAAAACGTTCAGCTCAGTAAACAAAGAATATGACCACCATTAAGAAGTATATGGGGAAAATAAATGAGCTAAAAGTTGATGCAATATCAGCTACAACCCTAACCTGGGCTCTCTCACTATTGCATGGATTCTCTCCAGTGGATTTTCCTATTGGGCCAATCAGCAGATGAAGGAAAGGTTGTGAACAATGACAGATTTTCTGCACTGTTTTAGAATTATAGTCTGCCTCTGCTGCTATTAGTAAATAGCAGCAGAGGAAATGGTCCGTGTTGGCCATGTGTCCAAATATTAAATTAACAGCCGTCTCATTTGGATCGGCTCTTCTCTCTTTGCAGGGGAAGACGGTTGTTTAAAGTGCAGGTCATTTCTGGTAAACAGTGTTAAACTGGCTCATTACATACATCTTGGACAAACGTTAGCAACTGGCCAAAATTTTAAACTTCAACAGAGTCCACACCTACAGTACTTAAGCAGTACTTTCTCACCAGTTGAGGGTGAGAAAGTACTGCTGAAGAAAGCAAAGTGTAGGACAAGGGGCCTGCTTTTACCAGGTGGCTACAACCCCAGACCTAAAAGCACCTTCTCTCTCTACTCACTCTTTCATTCTTGCTTGTTGGTTCAAAGTTGTTCTTAATTTTTCTGGACTGCAACACGTGAAAAAATGTCCAAATAAATCTTCACTTTGTGATGTTCTCATAAGATGTTCTGACTTTATTGAGGAAGGACTTAATGGTGTAGTAAATGTTCTTTGATGTAAGCAACACTCCAGCCCTCTTTCTTTACATGAAGAACCAGGATTTAGCTTTATATTGTATAAATCTAGAACTCAACCTAGAACAACTGCAACCAACATTTAGTTTTGTACATCACTAATCTTACCTAACATCGTGAACCAATGTATAGTTTTATCAGAACAAGAATCCCCTACTAGTTTATAAATTATGGATTACTTATTCTTATTCTTATAAAACATGGGGAACCAATATGTAGTTTTATACTTAACCTTTTTGTCCTTCTTCTGGTTTTGTTGTTTTGTTTGTATTTCTTTCTAATTCATGAGCTCTTTGAACTACGTTGTTGCTGAAAATGTGCTATATGAATAAAATGACCTTACCTACCTTACCTTGTATTAAAATTCCACATGCTTTCTCTGTATTTGATCATAGGGTTGAAAACAGGGTAAACTTGATGTTCCTCAGTGTTTTCTAACCGAAGAAGATTAGAGCTGATTTGATTTTCTTTACTTCATCCAACCACAGAACCAATCCAACAAACTATAGTGTATCATCATTTTTCATCTACCCCTTTGTGACTTCATCATCCTCCATCCAACACAGCATGAGCCACACTTCCACTTCAGGCAAAGACAGTGGAACCATCACAGAGCCTGACCTTTACATTGTCACAGAAGAACAGTCTGGATAACCCAGATTAAACAGTCTGCCCATTCCTTCTAGTAAGGATCCAAAATGTTCTTTGGTCTGACAACCACTGTGTGTTGGATAATCCCAGGGCCCTCTGAGCTCAGGAAAAACTAGATCTACGTTAATGATTAAGAAGATTCATTTTAACGTAGTAAATATTTGAGCATTTGAAAATGTTAAACACAATGCAGTCTGAGGGATCAGAGATCACTGATGATCAGTCAGTTCTTTACCTAACACTGACTGATACAACACCAACAGATGCTTTTCAGATTTTATTGCATCCATCCCCTGATTTATACTTTACAATAACTTACAGTAAATCAGATTACTGTAGTGGTAGTCAGGAATACTGTTATGAATGGACTTTCTAGATGGAGGTGTCTTTATACTACAGTCACTCATTGTACACACGCACATGTTGCTTTTAATAGGACCTATTGTTAAGATATTTGTACTTAATTCTCATTTAAATTAATGTTTGAATTAATATGAGTTACAACAACGTTTAATTTCCCTTTGGGTAATTTTGAATTTGAATTACTTTGTAGAAATCAGTTTTCACTTTGACATTAAAGGCTTTTTTGTAAATGTTTATGTCAAAATTGGCAACTTTTGTTAATCACAATCGATTTGTAAAAGTAATAAAGGGTTGTTGTATCAACACAACTTAAAGTATCTCACATTTTGTCATGACTGCTACAAGTCAACACTGTCGATGGGCTAAAGGAGATGTAGAGTTCGTCTGCAGGATGAAGCATTCGGGGCCTTCAGGGAATTCACAGCATCAGCCGGACTTTGCTGCCCTGACCTCAGAGCAGATAAATAACCTCCATCCAGCTGAGTTTAGGAAACAGAGCAATGAGGAATCAGTCCATCCCTGCTTCTGCCTAATAATGTCTCACTTTTGTTTTCAAGAATGTCCCATTGACCTTCAGGATCTCATTTTTTTTTTTTAAAACCTGCCCATGTCTTTTTACCTCGCATACCAGCAGGGGGCGCCATTCAGTGTCCAGAATAGTGGCAGGACACAATTTTGAAAAGATACTTTGCTGATATTTGGACTTTCCTCCTAATGTTCTAGGGTGAATTTTTGCAACTGAACATTCATTCTTTTATTATTATTATTATTATTATTATTATTATTATTATTATTATTATTTGTTGTTATTAAGATTTTGGACATTTTACTTTATCCTTTAGACCAATGAGAGTGAAGATGTTCCTTTGTAGCTAATCACCAGTGTAAGCTAAATTGTACAGTTATTTAAGGACTGATGAGTAGAGTTGGAAGCATGGGAGGAAAACAGTTCCAGAAAGTGTTGTCTCCTTGTTCTGCTGCAGGTGTTGTGGTTGTCGGATGCAAATCATTCCTGGAGAACATGTCATGCTTTCAGATAAGCACTTAACAAAAGCAAGCATGTGCGAGGTTCACCACTGAACCTCATGGTATGTTTACCACATTTTCCTCCTCCCTCATCCTCCTGCTGCAGCAGCCTGAGCCAAGTGCAGTTCACCACCACTGGAGCCACACCGACACACCCATTGGGTGTACAAACACACTACATGCACACAACCTGTCTTCGACACACCCCTTTGGCAAATGCACTGGAAATGCCCTGAGGTATGGCAAACACAGCTCCTCCAAAAAGGCAACAACACTGCAGTGGGTGCAGGAGTGTGGTTGTGAAATTTCAAGTTCATTAGGAACAAAAAAGAAAAATCTCAACGTATTGGCCACATCTCGCAGTAAATCAGCTTGATTCTGAATCTCGTTTGAGTCCAAACATGCTTATCACTTGTGAACCATCAGATATTTAGTTTTTGTTGTTATCTGCTACATTTACAGACAAAAAAGCGTGAAGTGTGGCCTTTGGAGTTTGGTTCAAAAGATTCCCAACAAGCTAAGTGAACAAGTTGTGTCGGAACTTACTTGGAGCAAATTCCTCTGTACTTCTACAGTGTATGTTGCTAGAAGATTGAAAAAAAGACATCCAAACTGTTTGCATCAAATAAAAAAAAAAAGGTTCGGGAACAAGGAAAGAACCAGCTAGGTTCAAGCCTTCTGTGAAGCAGAATGTTTAAGTCCGTCCAGATTTTAAGGGTGTGTTCAGACCAGCCATGTTCAGTCCACTTTAATCAAACTCTGGTTTGTTTGTTTGTTTGTTTGTTTGTTTGTTTGTTTGTTTGTTTGTTTGTTTGTTTGTTTGTTTGTTTGTTTGTTTGGGGAGGTGTGAATGTGCAACCAAACTCTGATGAAAAAGCAAAATCTGGTCCGCTTAAAAGCCTTGGTCTTGCTTCGGTTGAAGTGAATTCTGGATGTGGATCCAAACAAAGCAGGAAGCGAACTACAGGGCAAGGCATTCTGGGTAAACAGAGCCAAAATAAATGCACAAGCCTAGCACTGCAGGGAGAAATGGCTCGTGGTCTTTTACCAAAGACAAAAGAGAAATCCTACAACATTAAATCTGATTAAATCTGACACTACTCTATTTTCATTTATATTTGGGGAAGAAAAAAGTTGTGGTCAGGTTTTTGTAATGTTTCCTTCAGTAGTTCTTGGTGCAGCGCCACCACAGGTGAGGAGGTGAACAGGTTTTTCAATTTGTTTGGATTGTTTGACACAGTGCAGTGTGAAAGTGAACCACAACTGAAAATGTAACAAAGCAATTTTGGTCCCCAAATCAAACCGAGTCTACGAGAATATCATGCGAGAAAACACCAAATCACGCTATTACTTTTGGAAGGAATGAAGATCAACCTCCAAATTCTCCAAGCTCACCCGAATCACAAGCTAGACTTTAAAACTTTTTATAAAGTTTGGTATTCCAACAGGTCAGTCATCCTAAATTAAACAGAAAACGGAATGACTGTAGTAAGTTCCCATTAATATCCTGGATTTAACTTCCAAAAGGCCTGACTGCTACTTTGTTAAAAAGTATGTTGATGGCTTTCTTGATGGCTTCAGAAAGCGTTTAAAGGGAATATCAGTGGGGCTGTATGTGTATATTTGAGCTTATCTGTGTTATTTTGTAGACAGATACATTTCCCTGCTTATTCAGAGCTGCACTGTGCATCCTGGGGGAGGAGGGGGGGAGGAATTGTGTTGAGGAGGACCCAAACTGCAGCAGAACAATGGCATACACATTATGGATTTAAAAAATAAAACAATCAATTTACAGAACTCTAAGAGGCATAAAGGAACCGAGGCAATAGGAGCAGTATAATGGAACAATCCAGCAGCAAGCGAAAGAAACCAATAAGCAAATACTGTGGAGATGGGATTGTGGAATGGAAACCAGATGAGTACAATTGTTCAAATGCAGAGACACTGGAAGGGGAGAAACAGGGGAAATATGGAAGAAATCTGAACTGATACACAAATAAACTGAAAAACAAATTAAACAATAATTAATGCAGATGAATATATTGAATAAAAGTGAATACAGAGAAACTAATTAATGCAAAAGAAAGTAGAAATGATTCTTAAAATGAACTAACACAGGTCCTACAATAATAAATCAAACTCTGTAATAAACCAGGAAACTCTGTGCTACTGCTAGTAATACTAAAATAATCTAGACAGAAACACCAGTACACAAATGTCAAAAACACAAAACTTTACCAAGTATTGTTTTTCTAGTTTCCAGTGCAAATATACACTTGAAACATGACAAAACTAACTTACAAGTAACACTTCAGGGAGATACAGAAGCTTGTTTTAGGTCAATAATTCCTTAATATTGATATAAAAAAAAACACTAGTTCAACTGGTATCATTTTTCACATTACCAGTGAAAAATTCTGCCAGTGAAACTTGTATTTTATAAATATCAAGAAATTATAGACTTAAAACAATATATTTTCTCTAGAAACAAGGCAAAAAAAACCTACTTTGTAAGCGATTTCGCAGTTAAAAGACAGTGGCATGCACATTTAATTGTCATTTTCAAAAGACCTTCAATTTGTACCATCTTTGGCATTATGAGTCCAGTGTGGAAAAACATCTGGTCAAAGAAATCATAAAAAATCAGAAATGTGGCGTATTGGAACATTCATGGGGTTAATGAGTGTAAGTTAGCACAACTGTGTTATTCAGGCTGAGAAATGGACATAATTGGAAATTTAAAATTCAGGAAGGTGTACTCTGTGATGACACTTCAAATGAATAAGAGCCACAGAACAGTGACACGGCATGTCATGTGACCCACCCTGTGGAACTCCTCGGCCATCTGTCTGATGAGATCCCTTGCTCTAACCCAAACAGCCTCATCTTACTCAGTCTGCATCCCAGCTCTCTTATCAGGCCTGCCAGTCTTCTCACCAAATGCCCTCTCTTGTTCAGGAAGTGGCACAAAGGATTTTTTTTTCTTCTTCATTGCCCACAGTGATTCACTGCTGAGACATGCTCATACATAGTTGGTTTACCCTTCAGAACTAAGCCTATTATTTCTGGCGGAGTGAGACGTTTCGACATGAGGACCAGAGGTCTGACTCAGAGGGGTGCAGGATGAGAGTCAGGTGGAAGAACAAAGACCATGAACAAAGACCCTTTCATTTAAATCCAGCGAAACTAAAAGGAGATGTGATGTAGTAGAGCTATTTTTTAATCAACATTGGTTCATAGCAAATGTCAATTTTTACTCTGAAGAAGAGGTGGCTGCCGATGGAGCCAATATGGCGTTCCCTTCATGGCGGCCGGGTCCCTTGAGGTTGTCCAACACTGACTTTCTCAGAGGGAAGTGAGACAGGCAGTGTTGGGTTAATTGTATAGGTTGGCCACACACCAAGACTGGTCTAAATGTTCTCTGTTTGTGGATAATGGCTCTCACTGAGTCCCAAAGCCTCAAAATGACTTTATTAACCATCAAAGTGACAGATCTTTAATTGTTTCTCCTCTGTTCTTGAATGTTATTTTTTAGATCAGGTGATCACAAGATATATGAGTGAAATTGAAACCAAATCCCATTTCATTCATGAGTTAATAAGAGGTTGATTACTTTATCTCAGATGACCCAGTTTAGTTTTGACTATTCGATCCCTTTTTAAATTAAATCATCATTTGAGAAATGCTTTTTTTTTTTTTTTTGCTCTTATTAAGGTTATCTTGCGCTAAAATTTGTTTGATGAGTTGAAACGTTTAAGTGTGATAAGAAACAAATCAGTAGACACCAGAATGGGTCAAATTCTTATTTACGTTCTGTGCAAATCTATCAGAAAATATCAAATATCTTAGCGTCGTCGATTTTTATGTAGTAAATGAAAAACTTTTTTTTTTTGTCAGGATGGAAGAAGGAAAGTTAAAAAAAAAAAATTGACTAAAAAAAATCAGCAGTGCAGTGTCTCTTCGAATCGTTTTCACCGACGACTCCGAGTCAGAACCGCGCGCAGCACCTGGACGCGTCACGGAGCTCGCGTGGAGCAAGAGCGAGGTGTGGGCGGGGCCAGCGGCGGAGCAGCGACGCTCTGCTGGATGCAGTCGGTCAGAGCTGACTCTCAGGCGCTACAACCGCAGATCGCCTCACTGTGTTTCACTTGTTGGAAAACGAACAGATCAATGAGACAGAAGTTTTTCTTTCTTTTTTCCCCTTTTCCTTTTTATATATAAATATATGTATAAAACTCCGCTTCAGTCAAGTAGAATTACATCTTGCGATCTCTGCGGAGTGAAGAAACAAATCGAGGAATCTCATTTTTCAAGAGGGACCAGCGGGATTATGATTTGAATCAAAGGGACGGACGGAATTGTTGTCTCCTAACAGGTGAGTCCGTCTTTTCATCGTTGATCTTTTCTTAAACTTAGCGGGGGTTTTTTTAGTTTTTTTTGTTTGTTTGTTTTTATACGTAAAAACTCAAAGGCATTACCATTTACCTCCGGATCTCCTCCTCCTCTTCTTTTAAACATGACAACGTGTTTTGAAATGTTTTCTCTGGCTCACAGCACCACCTCTATCAATAACTGCCCATAAGTGTTTTCCAGAGCCTTTTCTGGATGAGTCATTTTCCTTTCACCCTGCAAAACATTTTTACTGTTTTCCTCTCCTGTTCTTTGGGGGAAAGCTCAGGCTATTTTCTTTTTCTTTCTGTGCAGGTGTTCATAAATGTGACCCCATTACTCATCATTCCCGAATAGTGACCCTTTACCCTATAAACCTTAAACATGTTCTTAAAACCATGCATATTTTAATCCTTATTTTCTGCCATGGTGTTGTTGCTGATAGGGCAAGTATTTTCTTCTTGTTTTATCCACTAAATTAAAGGATCCAGAAACTGTAAGACAACTCTAAGCTACACTTCAAAAACTGGTGGGTTAAAAATAACTATATTTGAGTTAGTTTTCTTATTCAGGTCAGGTTAAATGTGGACCAATCCAGTGCCTGGTTAGTTTAGCACAGCAGGGATGGGTTGTGGGTCTGACCCAGCATATCTAATGAATATATTAAATAAATATATTCAATACATGGATTTAAATGACTAAAATTAATCATTTTAATCCATGTTTTCAACCCAAAACATGGATTAAAATGATTGATGTCTGATGTTATCGCTGGAATAAAATGAGCCATAATTTCCATCTCAACAAATAGTATCTATGCTGAAGTGTATTATTTTTAGTTTTGGTAAAAAAAACAAAAAAACAACTGAATTGAAACAATACAAGTCATTGTTAATATTAAGTACATCTCATTGACTGTCCATATAGACTTTTGAATGAATTCTTCAGTTAAAGTGTAAATTTTGCACATAAAGCAGATAAAAAATAAAGAGTTAGTATTGGTGAACAAAGTTGTTCTTCTAATATAAACTAAAATCTTTTGTGTTATTATGTAGGAAAGTTGACTGTCTTATTAGTGTTGCTTCATCCTGTGGAAGAGTTGCGGTGAAGTCTCATTACATTCAAAATGTCAGTCTGTGAAATGACAGACTTAATCAACAGATTAATAGATTGACAGATTATCACTTAATCAACATATTCAGTGTTTGATAAAAGATTCTCTGCCTCAGTCCCAACAGCATAAATCCAGCATCAGGGTTGAAGAAATAACCAATAAGTATTATTTTTGTGTGCAGGAAGTGTGCTGGAAATCCCAATTAAACATTGTTCTGCTATGAGCTTGAGTACAAAAATCCAACTGTTGCTGGTCTTATTGCTCTGGTCTAGTTTACATCAGAGGATGGTGTTAAGATCTCCTTCCCAATGATGTAACATGCAAATGTACATTTTGTAAATTGTCCTGGCTGAATCTCTTTCCTCTTCTTCCCTTTGGCTCTTTATCCCTTGAAAGCGTCTCCCAGTGAATTGCCGTTTAGCCAGTGGGGTTATTTATCATTTTGCCGGACGGTTCCTCCGGTCCCATCTCCCTCCTGCCTCTTTGCTCTAATTGAGTTTATCTCTACTCCCTTGGGTTTCACCATCTAAACTTAGTCCCGGCAGTTGGATCGCCGTGCATAGCGAGCTCCTGTAAGGGTGATTCACTCCATTGGCTTGTGCTGTGGTCACTTGGGAATAGAGCCCAAGCAACTCAGAGGTGATCGCCTCATTCTTTGCAGCTACTTTACCTGTGTTCAATGCTGTCTCGTGACAAAATTGACATCAAAATAAAAGCAAATGTTAAAGGTTTATGTTATGAATAAAGCCTGCAGTCAGCAGAGCATGAATAAGATTCACTGACTGTGGTGATGTGAGCAAACCCTAGCTTTGCTCTCTGACGCATTTTTCACTGTTCCACTTCTTCTCCACTCTTGTCCCTAATCAGCAAGTCTCTCCACTTTTACACAAATTGCACCCTCCAGACGGTTTAGACTTCAATGATGAATGACTTTGCTATGCGTGAAAAGTTTTACTTACTCCTTTCTCGTGTCTTCTTTTTGGAACAGGATGAATCTTCTGCTGCTCCATGCCACTGTGTTGCTGTGGGCTTTGTGCCCCAGCATGCAGAACTACTGTGATAAATCATCTGAGACAAGCAAACTAAATCTCTCTGTGACCTACGAGCTCCCAACCTTCACTGCAGACTTCCCCATCCAAAACATGGTCACCCTGGAAGGCATCATCTACATTGGAGCTGTGAACAGAATCTATGCCTTGGCCCCAAACCTCACAAAGCTGTCAGAGTACCACACAGGACCGCTGCTTGCCAACCAGGCTTGTGGCCTGACGCAGACAAGAACGGGCGGCACCAGTGGGGTTGACAACCACAATATCGCTCTGGTGGTGGAAAACATTTACGACAAGGGATTGTACAGCTGTGGTTCAGTAGATAACGGCGTGTGCCGCCGTCACGTCCTGGATGACGGCAATAGCCTAAAAGCTATTGACGAGGAAGTCTACTGCTTTGCAGACAAAGTGCAGCCAGGCCAGGGCCACCCCATCGATGCAGATGTTGTTGTCAGCCCATCAGGTTCTCAAGTGCTCAACGTGGAGAGCAGTGTCATCACATTTTTTGTTGGGAACTCTGAGATCCCTAAGGCAGGAAACATATCAGGCAGTGTCATGCGTCTGCACACCATCTCACAGCGGAAGATGAAGACGAGCCAAAATGGCTTCACTTTTTTTTCTAGCTTTTCACACATGGATCTGATCCCCTCTCTCCTAGGAAACTACTACCTGCGATACGTTTACTCCTTCCACAGCGGACCCTTCACCTACTTCCTTACGGTGCAGCAAGTGAGCAAGGACACTCAAGCCTACCACACCCGCATAGTCCGCATGTGTTCCTCAGACCTCGTGATTCGGCGTTATGTGGAAATGCCCCTGGAGTGCATCAGCACGAAAAAAAGACGCAGACGGACCACCAAAGATGTGAGGGTGTTCAACATCCTTCAGGCTGCCCATGTCACCAAGGTGGGCAACGACGCAGAACTGCAGAAGCAGCTAAAAGTGGAAGAGGAGGAAGATGTGCTGTTTGCCGCCTTCGCTCAGGGCCAGCCAGGCTCTCCAGAGCCAACCCCCAACTCGGCTGTCTGCGTCATGTCTCTGAAGCACATCAACAACATGTTCAAGATGTACATGCAGAAGTGCAACACCATTGACCTGTATCACTTCACTGGCTCAGAGAGGAAGTCCTGCTATAATATGGTAAGAGTTGGGAGGGTTTGGTGTCTGGTGGGAGGGGGATGTTGTTGAAATCTAACTGAGCGTGTGCAGGTTTTTCCAAGTAAAACCTATTGTTTTTCTTAGTGTTTTTTTTAAATTATAAAATACCTGAAGGTAGGGTCGCTTTTAAACAAATCACCTTAGATCAAATAGTTTGTGTTGTAGATCCAACACAAACTATTTAAGTTCCCAAATCTCCCACTAAGCTTCTGCAACATCTTTTTTTATTCCTTCATGGCACTTTAAAGAGATTTCTCCTAGAGATAGTGAGTTTAAGGCTTTTCTAATCTGTCCATCATCTATTGTGTTCAGTTTTTATTGTCTAGGGTTAAGAACATCAACTGTTTATCTGAAGCGGACAGAAACTGGGTGGTCTGAAAATTGCATGGACTCTACATCCACTCTGTCTGTGTCAGAGTGCCTTTGAGCAAGGCACCAGAGCATAACCCACTCTTAACTGGAACCACAGTGGTCACTGGTATACTTTTCCATCAGCTTCTCAAGGAGATGCACAGAAGACCTTTGGGTGTCAAGTACCACTTCTGTACTCAGTCTTTGTGAATACGCTGATTGTGCTGCTGGAGGACTTTAGCAAAACATTTTCTCATAATATGTGGTCATGAGAGAAAGACAGTGAGGTAAACATGCTGAACTTTATGCTTAAGCTGAGTTTTCTGTTTCTATCCATATTTGGTGAACAGCATACAACTTGTTGCCATTTTTAAACTCACTCCTCCGGTTTTCGGACAAGGTGCCAGGTTGATAGTTCCAAGTATACACATTCATCAAACAGAAGAAGTCAGTTACCTGTCCTGGTTCCAGCTAATCATATGCCTCAGATACAGAACAGAAAAGTGATAGCTGTAAACCATAAAAGAAGAAAATACTCTCACATGCCTTACATACCAGCACAAGACACCTCATATGTTTGCTCACTAAATTTGGTTGCTTTCATCCAGTTTCTTTTGGTCCTTCACAAATATGTTGACCGTTTGACAACTGAAGCAGAAATTCAGTACCTTTTCAGTTATGGTTCTAAGAAGTACGATTGGCCCGTCTGCAGCTTGAAAACAGTGGTTACTCTGCCTTGCGTCTGCCTTTCAGTGCATCAATCAGCTGATAAATAATGACAGACTTAACTGACGGCCACTCTGCAAAAGGAAGCTGTCAATATGTGTGCTGGTTTTGCTTCATCTTTACTTAAGCTCAGCATCAATCAGAAGTGTAGCACATCACTGGAGAGGCACAGGATTACCCCGGCCTCCTCCACGCTTTACTCAGTCAATAGGTTGTCTAGGGGCAAGCACATACAGGACTGGTGGTGGATACATGTGTAAACATCCCCCACACACAGGTGGAAAACTCCCATCGAAACATTCATTCTGTATGTTTGTACCCAGGGAGGTGATTTTTTTCTACTGTATGCCTAGAAGCTATTACCATCAACCAGAAGAGCTGCAGGGTTTGAAAAACTGTACCGGGCACATTATTTCCTGGATCTAATGAAGCTTTCCATAACAATTAGTGATGTTCACCCTTTGCAATGACTTACTGTAAAAGAATGATTTTATTGGCTGCTGCAGTTTCTTGTGTGTTTGTTTTTTGTCTGTCTTTGCGCTGTGTTCACATATTCTCCAAATACTTTTCTGAAGCAGAATGCTAACCTCTTCTGTAAAGCTATTGTCTGGTTCTTTATATTTTGATACTGTCTACTCTGGCACTCTGGCGTTAACGTTGACATTGACTGCATAAAAATTCACAAGAAGATTTCAAGCGTGGCTAAAGCAGTCCTTGGCCAAAGCAGGTGTAGTTTGTATTTGTTCTGACATTGCTTAGCGTTTGCTCTCCAGTTTACATTTAAAATGTAATAGTAACAGAGTTGGGACAAAGTGAGAGAAACAAAACAAAACCTTGACACAAAACAAAGCACACTTCTTCTATCAGGTTAGAGACCTAAATTAATTTTGGAATTAAGCTTGAGTACATAAAGAGAATCCGCCTTGTAAATCAGGAACAAGGTGAAATCCATGAAGAAAGCAGTGGCCAGGGTTTTATCCAAGCACCTTCGTGATAGAGGGCAACACTGCTAACAACTGTGTCGGCAGTAAAACATACAGTCACTTCTGAATACTGACACAAAACTGCCTTTTATGCATTATGTGCAGTTGCAGTTGTGCTGCAACTGCAAATAAAACCAAATCTGTTGTACTAAACTCATCCTCAAAGAATTCAATGGTTAGCTTACATTTTAATTGATTTACAAACTAGGATAATGTGCATACTAAAAGAAAAAAAAAACAAAACACTTACTGCACTTTGTTTTATTTGAGTCATAACACCTCATGAACCACCTTTAAAGTAAAGCTGTTAAGAATGTGGTCTTGTTTAGTTTTACATAAGCAAAAGTTAAGTTTTTCCCATTCAAACTAGGTTAGCATTACGCTCTGTGGTGGGTTTGTGGGTGCATCACTGCTGTCCTGACAGCTATCAGCAGCACAGATCCGCAAGGGGGAACTGTGGAATGCTAGGGACTTCAGGGGTGGGGTGGTGGGCGACGGTGCATATCTGACTTTCAGTGAGCCATGATGAATGGCTCTGGGATAACTGGGCATCAGCAGCTGGGCGGAAGATGATCCCTCATCCTTGGAGCCGCCATGGCAGCCGGCCACGCTGGAGAGGCTGCATCTCAGCTCCTTTGGCCTTCACCTGTTGCCAGCACCTATGGGATAAACACAGCATCACAAACACCTTGTTGGAGGCTTTTCATCTGCACCAATACTGCATGTAAAAATCAGAAAGAGACGAGTGGCTCTGATCAAACACCAGTAGTTGTTACTCAATTTCTGGTCGTAATTTTGGCAAGACTAAATGTTTTTCTGACTTTTACCAAAGGTGGAAAAACAACATTGTCTTAATCGGTTCACCTTTAACAAATCGAAGATATTCTGTTTTTGTGCAAAAGATGGTTATTTCCTGTAAGCTGATCACTCTCTGAGCCACTGTGCACACACGGCCGAGGCAGAAAACATCCTGCTGTAGTTCAAACAACTTTGAATTTTTTTTCCTGTTAGTTCCTTTAGAGGTGAAACACGTTTATACCGTATGACAAATGGCACATAAAATGGAAGCCACAAGCGGTACTTGTCCACTTTATTCTCGATTGGGACTAATTTCATTTTAGAAACAAAGGGAAGAGGGCTTGATCTCTCAGAGCGAGTGTGTGCAATTTTATTATTGGACATTCTTTCCTCCTGACTCATTTGATTATGGGTTGACATACAGTTTTCAGGAGCGTCTCAGTGCTATATAATTATCAGAGATGCTGTCCTTTATTAACATCACAGTTCTTGAACTTTCCACATTTTTTCCATGTTAAAACCATGAGCTTCAGTGCATTTTATTGGGATTTTTTGTGATATACCAACACAAAGTAGACTAGCTATTGTGTAATTTGACACAGTTGCATTTGTATTCAGCTTCTTTTTTTTTTTTTTTTTTTTACAGTGCATTTGTTTTTCTTTTATAACAGTGTTCTTGTTATCAAAATAACTCCACCTCAGTCAGATTAGTTGAATAGCACCTGATTTATGTCAGGGGCTTTGACTTAGCCATTTTAACACATGCTAATAGTTGTTATTTCTCATATTCTCCCACCTGAGCTGCTGATGTGAAGAATCACTATGAGCTTCTTGGCTGCTGTCCTTCACTATGGTTGCTATGGTACACAAATTTTTTTTTCTGGGTGATTCAACCCCTGCTGATTTATCCACAACTGTATCAATGGACTATGAATACTTCTGATTCTATTTCATAGAGTGTCATTTAATGGTTAAGATAGAATTAAGAGGAGCTTATATGCTCACTAGTGGGGTTGGGCAATAAAAAAATTATAAAAATGATATATATTGTTATAAACACTTGTCCAATATCAATAGATAATACGTCTGATAGAATTTGGGTAATTTCACTAAACGCCGAACAAGAATTGCCCAGCATTCTGGGGGATGTAGCTGCTCAACCTCTCATGGCTAGCTAAGCTAGGTTGCTGGCATCAGCTAACTCACTCATTCGCTAGCTAGCAACAACTTGTTGAGCAACTTGTGCCGTTGCAATTTTATGTTGCCCTCAACACACTTGGTCGTACTTCACTGGACTTATTCGTGAAAAGGTTGGTATTTACAACTGTGTACGCCTTCTCTGTGACGCACTGACTCACACAGGAAGCTGCTAGGTAGGAAACAGTGTTTGAACTCTTTTGTATGCAACACCGAGCTGATAATGTTGAGAGTCTGCCTAATCAGTTATAAAAATACACAGTGTGACTGCTGCTCTCTATACAGCGCTGACAGTTGTGCGGTGGCTCCCCTGATGGAGAGGAAGCAGGGCTAGACGCCCAAACTGGCTAATCATGCAAGCTAGGATTCATTAGCTTTGTGGGAAAAGAATGAATTTATCACAATGTAATCTCAACTCTCAACTGTGCACAATAAAAGGAAAAAATTCTCTAGAGAAAACTGTGGATAAAAGAAGAAAAGGTCATGTTACTACTCTGGCAGTATTTTGGATATTTAAAACAAACAAAAAAACAAATTAATAATTAGCGATACGGACTGACACGAGTTGCTTAAATTGCTGTATGTTTTTTAGCCATATCACCCATTCCTACTTTTTTGTTCCTGTTTGATGACAGCTGGCACAGCTCTATTCTGCTTTAAATATTTTTGTTGCAGTTTAAAACTCCAAATGTGCAGATATGGGAAGTCAAACGCTCCGAAAATGGCTTTCATCTTTATAATTTCCTTTTCCAAATACTCCTTTTTTGTTTTGAATCTTGATTACTTAGTTTTGGATTAGTTTTGAATACTGTCTTCAGTGAAAGGACAAGTGGAGTAAAGAGATGACAACTTTGTCCTAACCACTAAAGACTATTGAACAATCGTCCACCCACTGATCTGCACCTGCACTGGAATCATCTAATTTTAGCATCATCTCATGGATTTATGACTTGCATCCAGTGGCATATGCTAGGTAGATTCTAATTGTGAGGTTTGAGAGAGATAAGCATGGTCGTAAAGTCATAAAGTTGTAAATGCTTCGAGGGCTCATACTTTAGCACGCAGACGGTTGGTGTTTTTGTTGTTTCTTCCACCGAACTCTGTGTTTCTGATTGAAAACTCCCAGTTGGAATGTGGATAGGGTTAAATGCTCAGAGTAAGAGCATGCTTGAAGTTTTTAAGTGGTGGTTGTCAGTTCAGACGTACCTCTTAACTCCAGTTTGAGCCGTAAGATATGATGAATGTTGTAATAATGAGTGGCTCTCTCTTCAGCTGTCTCTCTCTAATGGAGGAAATCTGCTTTTCTTCTCGTTTCTCTGGGGGTCACCTCTGACTCAAGACTGCTTACAGAAAAGCCAGAAATTGAGGAAAAGAAGACTCATCTTCTCAACACTTCACCGTGCCTTCTTAAATTATTCTTACCTGGACCAATTTAGTTCACCACAGTCACAATCACTTTCATTCCAAAGTACTGAATCCATAACTTTTCTGTAAAATCACTGACTACACAGTAAATTCTGCAGAGTTAAATCAACACTATGCCGAGTCTATTTGGTCCCTTTCAGAATTGGCATTAATTTAACTCTTATAGAGTTATTTCAACAATAGTTTGANGTTAAATTGACACCAATTCTGATAAGGACCAAATAGACTCGGCATAGTGTTGATTTAACTCTGCAGAATTTACTGTGTAGAATTTCCCCAAAATGCTGCATACGTAGCCGCTCCCAAGTAGGCGGGGCTTGTTGCTCCAAGGCCTGATTAAAACGTTTTCCAGTCTATTCATGACTAGAGCGCAAAAAACAACGACAAAAAAAACTATACACATCTATCAAACACTCGATTTAAACTTATTGATCCAGGTCGCCAGGCCCTGCTTTCAAAACAGAAGTGTAAAGCCATTTTCTCGGGTAATGCAGAGTGTGGATCTGTGGCAGCCCGCCTAACGCCCTTTCCAATAAGTCCACAGAGAGAGTAGGAGCACTGGAGATAAAGAAGGGCCACATTCTGGGTCAAAATTATCATCGGATTACCATTGATCTGTCGAAAAACGGCCAAATGCTGATTGCTTTTAAATTGGATTCCCAGCCTGATTGATTACCGCGAGCGTGTAATGTCATTCCAGCTGGGAGACGCTTTTGACAGACAGTCGTTTTAATTAGGCTGCTTGTTTTAATGAACATGTTTAAAATGCTGGCATGCAAAAATATAAGTAAGCGGAGATGCATTGATTTTTATGTCATGTCTGTGCTTTTAAATGAAAACAAGCAACTGTTTATGTTGCTTCAAGAATTTATATATGCCAGTTTATATGGCCCTAAATACAGATGTAGGTTCCAAATGGACAATAACCCGACGGGCACAGACAAAGTGGTCACAAGGTGACTCAAGGACAACGCAGTCAATGCTTTGTTGTGGCCACCACAAAGGTCTGATCTCAAGTCTGCAGAGATTCTCACCTGCACAGGTCTGAGAGGAACTTGACTCAGTTCCTCCAGTTCTGTCAGGAGGAATGGATCAGGGTTCCAACAACTGTGTGCCTCAAGACACACAGTTCAAAGGTCAATGTCACCAAATGCTAAAGATGTGTATGCAAACTTCAGATTTAGAAAACATTATTAAATGAATCTCAGTTGTAGTAACTCTAACTGACCAAACAAGCAGTTGGGTCTGATCTAACTTCAGGCAATGAGAAAAAAAAGGTGTTTTGTTTTTATTTCTTGCATGTAAATTTCAGGTTTTAACTGCATCAAAGCAGGCATTTATAGTATGGAAACAAATTACCCTGCAGCTAAAGGCACTCCAACATCCTTATCTGTGATTGGACATGTGTTGCGACGTGACAGCATCAACCCATCCATCAGCATGTCGCTTTGAGTTCTCCCGATCTCCCATGCTAGTCTCGTAGTTTTCCACTGGCATAATGAGTGGCTGTGCGACTGGGCCCACAGCGGATTCACAATAGCTCTTAATGCTGCAACAACTCTCCGTGGCGCTGCTGATTCAGAGGGCTCTGCTGCAGGATGTCATGCTTTCCGCACTCCGCATGCTGGAACCTGCTGATGGTATCACTAAGCAGGTATTTGTTGTTCATGAACAGGAACCAGATGTGCAGAGTAGCATCAGTATCATTCAGATTCTGTATCTAGTGGTGCTACTTATTTAATGTGGGGAAAAACAGAGTCAAATTACAGCATAAGAGTATTTTAATGTGTGCCTAATTTCTTCTTTTGTCAAATAAAGTGATCCAAGAGCTTCTGGCACAACTTTACCAACTCTCCCTGGTGAGGTGAAGACTCCAGCAACACCTGACATACAGGGCTGGATCATTGGTCAGGCTACTGGCTGCTCTGCTAGTAAAGTAGTTTCCTAGGTTGTCAACTTTTACAATTTTAAAAGGCTGTGAGGCACACCTGATGAAACTCAGACATGTTTTACAATGCCGAGATGATTGTTCTGCTTAAAAATGCATGTACATCTTGTAAAAGTATCACTCTTTAGACCCAAAAACTTCTGAAATTTTAGGTTTTATTTGTGCTTTAAGAAAGCAGCAGATTAGCTGTCAGTACAGTATGATACCATCAAAGACATAAATTGTCAGAATGGTTTCTGTTAATGCACCTTTTTAAAATGTTGGTCAATTTCTTCTAACAAAATAAATCTATTTGCAATGCAGTCATATTAAGAGAAAGTACACTGATCATATTTTGATCCAATTAGGAGCCAACATCAAGTCAACAAGTCAACCAAATCCAGCTGAGCAGAGCAGATACTGATGGATCCCAACTATTGAGCATTGGTCTTTGACATCCCTGATCAACATTCTATTCAAAAAATGTTTGGAATTAAATAATATAGTTACCTAGCTTCTCACAGTGAAAACAAAATCATCATATAATGCAAATGCAAATACACAAATATTTTAGAGGGGCAGTATTAGGTAAAATTATTATTTTTTGAGCCTTACACCTTGTTATAATGTTATTCCTTCATCATAAACATACCTGGAGTGTTGCCTTGATTCTTTCATGCATGTTTGGGAAATCCTTTAATCGCTATGGCAAACATTCAGCTGTGCAAAACGCCTGGGTGGACCTAACACTGCCTTCAAGCTCCTCAGAGCTGCAGCTTCCAAGTTTCCCAATCACAGAACCCTAATCCTAACTCTACCCGCTCAGCTCCTTCAGACTAGCCAGCAGCAATTAGCAAACACCTGGTGGGTGAAGACCTGGAGATGAGCTCTCCGATAATGAGCTCATCTGTTGAGCTCATTGTCAGAGCTACTTCTCAGTGTAACACTGGTAAAAACCTTGTTAAAGGGTTAATAGAGGATCCATGTTGTGATGACTTCCTGAAGGCGGAGTTTCAGAAAGAGCAGGAGTTCTTAAGGAGACAGAGGCCCAATTTCAAGGCTTAAATTACAAAGTAAAATTTTGTTTAAGTCAAAGTAAGTTTTTATAAAAACTGAAGATAAGAGTTACTTGGCTGAGCTATAAAATGGCGCTATGTGCCTGAAACATAGCACCTGTGTGTGGAAGTCAAAATCATAATCTCGAATGAAATGTCGATGAACGAAATATTATCTTTCCACTGTGAAGATCCAATATATGGACTTTGTTCAGGGCTCCTCTTGCATGAGGATTCTTGCAAGAATCCTCTTGCAGCCACGCTGCATCAATGCAGCGTGGCAGGAGGTGATTGGACTGTTTCTCTCTGCTGTGTTTAGGAAGCCCAGACTGCTTTATTAATGGCCTTCGGGTCATCTGCATTGTTCACTCTGATGTCTTTTATCTTCCTCTTAACAAAACTCTTAGATTTAGGTCAGACCAATTAACTGGTCAATTAAGCACAGGAACACCATGGTCACTTGGCACCTTTGGCAGCGCGGGCCTGTGCCAAGTCCTGCTGGAAAATGAAATCAGCGTCTCTGTGGAGCTTTTCCACAGAAGGAAGCATCAAATGCTTAAAAATCTCCAGCCAGAAAGCAGCAATGACTATGAACTTTAGCGGACCGACGCCAGCAGGTGACATGGCAACCCAAACCATCGCAAGCTGCGTTTACATTACTAATGTGTGCAAATCTTTGTCACTTTTCTGCTGATGTAAAAAAAAACAAAAAAAAAACACACAATTTTGTTATTGCAGCGTTTCAATTAAATAAGAAATTAAATTAACATCATGTGATAAGTTTGATCATCAAAAACTATGGCAGTGACGGATGTGAACAGCTATAATTCAGAAGTCTCATTCAGGCGCTGGAACAACAAGCTCTGTCTATTTGGGAGTGGATACATGTGCAGAGTTTTGGGAAATTGTAGTCTGAGATTTACAGAAGAGTTATGGATTCAACCCAGCTTTTTCTGTGATGCTGTGAGAGCTCTAGTGGAGCCAGCTGGACATTGTCCAAAAAACCAAAACAAACCATCATCCTCCTACCACTTCCTGTCGTCTTCTTCATAGTTTCTGCCAGTAGTAACATCCAATTGACCATGTGACTTGATTAGAAAAAAAACAACTTTTTCCATCTATTTTAATACGGCCAAAATCCACCTCATTCCATTGCAAAACCTTTTTAACAAAAAACTAGATTTTTTTTTGGGTGGAGGGAAATTGGCGTGTTCCCATTCAGCAAATTTATTTTTGTAATTTCGATTTGCGCAAATATACAGTGAACAGAAACGCAGCTGCTGACTGTGGAAGCTTCACTCTGAGACTTTGAATTCCAAATAAAACGTTGTATTCATCTGAAAAACCTTAGAAATATGTGAAACATGCAGGGATGTGTGCCTTCAGGGTCAGGGGTGGGAAACACTTACACCTTTTTATTACTATGCTTTGTTCCGTCTTACCTTCTGTTAATATGCTAGACACTGCACATTAATTACATGATCAATGAAATTCCCTTGTGCTTCTGTACAATCAGTGATGGCATAGTTACTTTGAATAAGTAATTTTAATCAGATTACTGATTACTCCTTGAAAAAGTAACTTAGTTAGATTGCTGATTACTTGATGTGGAAAGTAACTAAGTTACATTAAAAGTAACTTTTTTACTTACGTTCAGCAGCTGCGTTCCGCCACCTGTGAAAATCACATTGATCTTTGCCGATACTTAATTGCAAGTTATTTTATAACAGTAACATCAACACTATATCTCCACTTATATGGCTGAACTGAAGGGGAGATTGTTTAATGGTTACAACAGTAAAAAAAAAAACAACTAGTAATTTGTGCATGTTTTTGTGTGTTCCAGTATTGTCTGGAAAACTATAAATAGGATTTTAACCCGCCCCCAGCTTATTCCCAAGTCCAAAAACTGCAGCCTGCGACTCATTAAATCTGAAAGCGACTTTAGAAAAAAACGAGCCAAAGCTGCTTATCATAATCAGACTTGGCGAGCGAAACTCAAAATAGTTCCTGTTCTTCCAGCAACAAAATATATCTCCCTCCTCCCTCCATTGTTTACGTTTCAATCGTTGCTGATACTGTCGCATAGAAACGGCGGTTACTCCCCAAGACGGGTAGAGGAAATACAATTAAATTACAAAGGATAATAGTAACGCACAGTAACGCAAAGTGGTTTTGATAAGTAACTGTAGTCTGACTACTGGATTTGAAATAGTAACGCATTAGATTACTCGTTACTGAAAAAAGTGGTTCGACGTCAATAACACCTTACATAGTAACGTGTTACTGATGTCACTGTGTACAATGACAACAAAGGTTTTCTGATTCTGCTAATATAACTTAAATAAAAATAGTTGTATTTGTCCTTTGCAATAGTTTTGCATTTCTGAGAAAATAAATTTTGGGTTTTTGTTACCTTCAAACCATAATCATCCAATATTTTCCTTTTTGAACTGAACTAATAAACTGTATTAACTAGCTTAGCTTCGTTATCCCTACATAAAATGTAAAGTAAAACAGCACACCTTTTTCTTTTCATCCTAACTTTAATTTTGTATAAATCCTCCGTGAAAAGACTAGTTAGAAAAACATGTCTTCACTTAGTTTCTCCTGTTTATCTCAGTATTTGGTGTTTCCACTCTCCTTAGGGATTCTTGTCGTGTTTGGTCAGCTCCTCCATTTTATTTCTAAAGTCTCGCTAGAGTACATTAGAGCAACGTATAAACTTTTACCACTTTGGATTGCGGGATTCATCCAAGCAAATCTGCTGTTAGTATCTCAAGCTGTCAGATTTAACTATTTTTCTTCCCAGAACAGTTAGATGTGTAGCAGCTGCCCACTGACGTTTTTACAATAGGAAGAGGCACAATGAAGGTGAAGGCATTAAGATAGACATCAAACAAATTAGCATGGAGCAAGGCTCACCTCTTCCTGTTCCTGCAGGTGTCCCACATGCCACAGCCTGTCCATGGTATCACTAGGGTAGTTGCAGAAATCAGGCTGGAAAATGGAAATTGATGAATGAAAGCAGGAGAGTTGAGAGTTTTTGTCGATTCCTGTCCCTTTCATTCATCTGGTCTGTGTGCTTAAAAAAGATAAGTTCTATCTTCAGATGGTAACGCAGATCTTCTGACATGCATGCACGGACATTGGCAACAAGCTGCAGCAGCGTGGAGCAACAACAGGTCAGATGAAAACAAAAAAAGACCCAGTAGTATAATCACCACTCATTATTAGAGGTTTTGTTTTTAGTCGAGGTTCAAACTTTTCAAACTTTTGGACAGTTGCTGGATTATTCAGAAAAAGAACCAAAAAGAACGTAATCTCCCCCCAGCTGTTTCCCTGTGAAACATAACTGAATTATTTGTGTAAGGTTGCATTCACACCTGCCCTGTTTAGTCCACTTTTATCAAACTCTTGTTTGTTTGCCTAAAAGTCCAGTTTGTTTGTGGAGGAGTGAACGTGTAACCAAACTCTGATGAGAATTAAAAAAGCGAACTTTGTTCCTCCTACAAACAGAGGTCTCTGTTCAGTTGAAGTGAACTCTGGTGCGGTTCAAATGCATATGTGAAGCAGACCAGAGAGAGCCACAAAAACAAGAAGTGGACTAGCACAGGGCAATCTGGGTAAATTCAACCAAATAAAAAAAAAAGATGCTTATGTCTAGTTGTAGCGGGAGAAATGTGTTGTGGTCTTTTGCCAAAGACAAAAAAGAAATCATATAAACCCTAAAATCTGATGCCACTCCATTTTTGTTTACATTTTCTGAAGAAGGACGTTGCACTCGGTGTCTTCTTTGTGTCGTTTACTTCAGTGATTCTTGGAGCAGCACCACCACAGGCGAGGGGGGGGAACAGGTTACTCAAAGGGTTTGGTTTATTTGACTCAGTGCACTGTGAAAGAGAACCACAGCAGCTGAAAATGGAACAAATGTAATTTTGATCCCAAATCAAACCAAGTCTCCTAGGAAACCCTGAAGTTCCCTGATTTTAGAAATCCTTCGGAGAGCAAATTTGAAATATTTGTTCCCATGTTGCGTTGGCGAGTTTGATACATTCAAACTCTCCATTCAAACTGAAAACCTAAATTCCAATTGGTGACATTTAGATAAATTGGTTAAGTGGGATATCAGTCCTATTTATGCACATTGAATATACATACAAATGGATATGTTTGGTTTCATTAGAGATACAATAAAAATGTTAAATTGACAAATTTACTTTGCAATAGTGAAAAGAAAAAAAAAAAGTGAACCCCAAATGCAACATTCTGTATTTGTATTAGTCAGTAATACAAATGCACAGCCAAATCATACAACAGTCTGAGAGAAGACTGAAAGTCTGAAGGATTTGCTGATGACTGGTGAAAATCGATACCAAACTCTCTAGAACATGGACTTTAAACCTCACACCTCCAGACGATTCTGCAAAGTTCTGATGAAGCTTCCATTCCTCTGACGATCAGGCAGGTGGAGGCCAGCGTTCCCTGCATCCACCCAGCTGTTTGCCACATCACGGTCCACGGCCGTTCAGCCTCTGAGTGTCGTACTTTGAGCTGCGCCAGCCGGAACGGACCATGAATCCTGCTCTACTGCCACCTTACCAAATATCCAATTTCACAATTCTCTGACTGTGCCAGAGAACACACTCAGACAGAGTCCCACAGCTGCATTTCAACACTGATGGAGTATCTTCGTGGCGCTGCCATTGTTGTGGGCCCGCTCATGACTGCAGGCATTTCCTGCCGATTTTCCGCATGATTTCACATTTTCTCAACGGCACTGTTTAGCTTGGAATCTGCCGAGTTAATAATTGACTAAGGAGTTTGTTTGTTTTTTGTTTTGTTGTGTAGCTGGAAGCGTGCGTAAATCCTTTTACATGGGCTTTTTGTGTGCACAACTTATCTGCCTGTTCTCCCTAGATAAAGAGTGGAGCAAACATGCCAACCATCAGCGCCCGCATGCTGTCTCTAAGCAAGGCCACTGCTACAGGGTTTATGATACATACAGTTCAATTTGGAGCAAATACTCGAAGAGTATAATATTTTTTATAAAATGATGTGTAGGGCTTGCTGTTAGTTTGAGGAAACTAGAAAACTCCATAACTGAATGTTACAGCCCTGGGCCTTTTTTTGAAGGCAGCATTTCAATGTTCCAGGAATCTCAAAGTAGGAAAAGGCCCCAGGGCCAAAATGTTAATTCTGATCAGCTCAGCATAAAACCATCATCATTCAGAAATTTTGATTACAGATTTATTCCTTTATATTTACTCGTCATTTTTACTATGAGGCTCTTTTGATACTGAGTATTTTGTCCAAATTATCTGAAAAAATAAAGACAAACCATGACCTGTTACAACTTCCTGTCATCTTCTTTGTTGTCTTCAGTAGTAGCAACATCCGACTGTTGACCATGTGACTGCTGTGATGCAAAAAAGTGCCTCCATTGCAATTTTGCGAAACAGATCTATTTCCATACGGCCGGAAAAAAAACCTGCCTCAAAATGTTTTTGGAAATTTCCATTAAGCAAATTTGTCTTAGGAATTTCAGTTTAATAGTTTTACAGTTAACGAAAAAGCAACTATTTGAACAGGAGCTTTCATTGTAAAACCAGTCAAACCGACTGGGACTGTGTTGACACTGGGTTCAGTGGCAGAGCGGCTGTCTTGCAATTGGAATGTCGTTGGTTCGATTCTGGCTTCTTCTTCCTTCTGGGTAGGAACCCCAAGCTGCCTTCTGGTCTGTGTGTCAGTGTGCGAATGTGTCTGAACTGAATATATAAAGTCAATTTACTATTTGCAAATAATACATTAAAAAAATAAATGCAGATAAACCACACGAGGCTAATGATGCTAACCATGGTTGATTTGTGATGTAAGGAGCTGCCACAAGTAACACACTTAGTTATAGAAAGGAACTGATTATTTTTTTTATCTGTGTTATTTTACATTGAGTCAACATAGGATGGAGGTTGATACAGGTCCATCTTTTGATGTGGTCACTAGATGGGGTGGGGGAAGAAAAAATCATTTTCCACCCAATTAAACAAAGTGTTTAGGTGATCATGGTGCCATTTCCCTGTTTTGACATCATTGCAAATGAGACAGTTCTCCCTGAATGCCAGGCAGCCAAGCGCTTTGCTCTGATTTGATTTCTTAAATGCTCTCCTTGCCAGCAGCGCCTGAAGCCATTCATGATACACTTGTTTAGTGTCAAATATGAAGGAGCTTCACTCCATGGAGCTTATGAGTCAAACCCCCCTCACACGCACACACACGCACACACCCCTTCCAGCTATTTTCTAATCAGCCTCCTACACTTCTATTTCATCACATGCTGATATCCTGCTCTTAACTGAAACAAGGCTTATCTGTCAGCCCCCATGCTCCAAATGAAGGACCAAAAGCAATCTCCTCTCCTGTCCTCTCCACTCCACTCCTCCTCCTCCTCCTGCTTCTGTCCTGAGCAGTGGCCTCACCTCGACCCCGGATCGCTCCGCGGTCTGCAGGGTTTGTTGTAAGGTTTTAAGTGGCCCCTCTTTGAAAAAAGCTCATAGTCTCAAAGTTGGGCGAAGCAGCAAATGATCCCAGCAGAGCTGCAATTGTTGTAAAAAGGGAAGACAGTAGTAAAAGTGTTCCTCCTCCCTGTTTCACTCAAGCGATGGGACTTCTTAAAAGAGGTTAGACACATGGAAGGAGGTTACTTCACCTTGGAGATGAGAGTTAGCTTTAAACTTTGTCACAACGGGAGCAGATAGAAAGGATGCGTCTGTCTGCCTGAGCCTTAGCTGCCTATTCATTTAGGAAAACCTGACAATATGGATAACTCTACCACAGTTATGTTATTTTCTTCTTTTACAAATACCAGTTGTTGTTTTTTTTTAATCTGAAATACTAAGCTAAATGCAGTTTGTTTGTTTTTTTTTACTTTTAATATCAATGCCAGAGTAATATGGTGTGTGTTCTGTTTGTACTAGAAAGTTAGACCTTGAAATTCCAGATTGCAAAGCGGAGCAGCCTTTCGTTTGCTGTCCACACATATAAAATAAAATCTGGGAATAAAAGCAGATACAGCTGATTACTCACTGATGATTTGTATCTCACTGAACCATCGCATGCAGACCTGTTCTGTCCTGGCAGATCAATAAGTTGGCAGATCAGGTTGCCGTATGGTGTCAGGTCAGAGATCTCCTCAAAAAAAGCAGGAGACCAGAATCCCCCCCTTCCTGTCACATAAATTAAAACCTACACCGTCTGGTTCACTGCCTGTTTGGATCAGGCAGCGTTCCAAACACATGTACACACATACAGGCTGTCAAAATGAACACCTTAATCATGTTTTCATTCACATTCTTTTAACACTTTTTTTTTTACACACAACACAGGGTTCTGCATTTCTGTATTTATAATCTGCACTGCAGTTTGCGCATTATGTCCTTTTCTGTCTCAGCTGTGGATAATCTGCTGTTTCTTGCAAAACTAATCTCTGAAAATATCTGAAATAAATTCTTTTTCTTAATTCCCAAAACAAGATCTGTAATTTATCATGGATGGATGTGTCAATGTACAAAACCAATTGAAGTAAACTGGTGTTAAGGAATTTGTTGGAGATTGGAAAACATCCTGACTTTTCCCAGAAAGGAAAGCTCGGCTTGTGGACGGTCGTAATTTAATGAAAGTCTCCAGACCAAATCTTGCTGCATACCTGCAGAGATAAGGGAGAACTGTTTAAATACCAAAACAACGCATTCCTGTTGTGTGCTTGAAATGACCATTTCAGTAAACTGATCTCATAATTTCCCACCTGAATTCTGACAGGTGTGAAGGATTAACACCCAAAACAGAAAGCTGTCCTTCCACAGAAAGCTTTGAGCTCCAATCACATTCTCCTGAACAAGTAATCCCTCCACAGTGACTGTGTGCTCAAGTACTGGAGGTAAACAGGGGACAACAGGAGGGGCTGTGAACCCACCTCTGTCTGTATTCACACACACACATAGGGCTGTTATCACCCTGCTGGGCTTCCATACAATGCACCACAAACACAGATGAATATCAAGTCGCTAGCCGAGACGGCAAACATAGCATCTCTGGAGCTTTGATCTTATCTTCCCCATCGATAATTCTGACTTGAACAAACAAGATGGTAGAAGGTAAGTTTACTGTTACGAATAGCTAGAAGAGACACTGAAAGATATCTTAGTATCTTAGTTTTTAGTCATGGAAAAAGTATTGATAACACTTTGTTTGACGGGGTGTGCATAAGTCTGACATGACACTATCATAAACATGACATAACAACTGTCATGAGGATGAAAGAGTCTTCATGAATGTTTATGACTGTTGTCATGAAGTATCATTCGGTAAATAATGACACTTTTAATGCAAGTTTGACCATTTTAATAGACTTTTAATGCAAGTTGGGATTTTTTTCCAACAATATTTTTATTGTTTTTTTACAAATATAACTGCCATATAACAAATACAAACAACAAGACTAACAAACACCCTCTTAGTTACATATCTACATATATTCTTTTAAGTATACGGAAAGTAACAGACCATTGTTGAGGCTCCCTTGTTTGTCATTATGTTCTGACATTAATCTTGTCTTTAGCTGTCTTCTTCATCCTGAAACAAGTCTGTTCCTTCAACAAAAGTCCAGAAGGGTCTCCAAATGTTTTCAAATAATTCGCTTTTCCCTTTTTGGAGATATGTTATGCGTTCCAGAGGCAACGTTTTCAGCATTTGCCTGGTCCATTGTTTGGTCCCTGGTCTTGATGTACTCTTTCAGAATAGTGCTATCATTCTTTTAGCTTGAAGTAGACACATATCAATCAACATTTGCTCACATTTGGTAAACACATTATTTTTTGTATGCAAACCTAAAATTAGAAAAACCAGATCTAGTGCAACATCCTTTGAGACAAGATGTTCCATAATTAAGATTGTTGCTTTCCAAAATTTTTGAATTTCCTTCATTCCCAGATACAGTGAAACCAAGTCCCTTTTTCTTCTAAACATTTTGTGCATATGTCTGGTATATTAGGATTGTACCGATGTAAATTGCTTGGTGTAATATAGATTTGCATTAACCATTTGTATTGATGTAACCTTAAACGTGAGTTAACCGTTTGTTTCTGAGCCCTTATACAGACAGACTGCCAATCTTCCAGTGACAGGTTTACCCCCAGATCTAATTTCCAGGCTTCTAGTTTCTGTGTTGAGTCCTCTGGGGAATTCAAAACTATAAAACTGCAGATTTCTGAAATCGCACCTTTATTTGCTGTATCTTTGCTAATAATTCCTTATAGTTGGGATTTTGGTGGCTTGGTTAAATCTTTGTTCTTTATCCTAATGTAACTTCTGAGCTGAAGGTATTTAAAGAAATATTTTCTATTTATATTAAATTTCTGCCTGAGTTCTTCAAAAGACATCATGTAAGTTGAATTTGGTTGACACAAATCATGAATTTTATCTATTCCCTTTGTGGCCCATTGTTTAAATACAGAGTCTGCTCTTCCAGGAGTAAAATCTTGGTTCCCCCATATCGGAGTAAATTGTGATAGAGTAACTGGTTCTTTTGTGAACTTCTTTACATCATACCATATTTTGATCATGTTTTTAACAATAGGATTAACTGTTTTCCCCAACAGCCTTGGGATTGAATCAGAAAAAATTTATAAAGGTAACGGTGGACTTACTGATTTAGATTCCATTTCTACCCATTGAGGAACATCCCTGGCAAAAAGTAATATCTAATAGTCCTAAGTTGGGCTGCCCAGTAATACCACTTCAAATTCGTACACCCTAGTCCTCCCTCCTTGTGTGGTAAATGTAAGAGCGACATTCTAACCCTGGGCTGTTTATTTTGCCATAAAAACCCAGCAATTAATTTCTTAATTATTAAACCAGTTTACAGGAAGCGGCAGGGGGACATTCTGAAAAATATACAATATTTTTGGAAGTATATTCATTTTGTAGGTGTTGATCCTGCCAATCAGTGATAAGGGAAAGGGCATCCATCTATTGATATTTTCAGTTATTTCTTTTGTTAAACGTTCATAGTTCTTCTTTACAATCATATCTAGATTTGAAATTATGTCGATTCCTAAATATGTGAATTCTCTAACAACCCTAAATTCTGAGCTCATTTCTGGGGATATTTATTTTCCGTCCAACATTAATAATGAAGATTTAGCTTTATTTATATTACACCCTGAAATATGACCATATTCCCCTATTAAATTAAGCAAACTTGGAATAGATTCTTTTACGTTTGAAATAAACAGGATTATGTCATCTGCATATAGTGAAATTTTAATTGTAATGCCTGTTATAGATTTATGGGACCTTACAGCTATAGCAAGTGGTTCCAATGCTAATGTAAACAACAAGGGGGATAAAGGACATCCTTGATGACATCCTCGTTTGATAATTGATTTAGATACATTTTTATTTGTTAATATTTCTGCAGTAGGATTTACATATAATAAGTGTACCCATTTTTAAAAATTATTTCCATAACCAAAACGGTTTAAAATGTTGAATCGATAGGGCCATTCGACTAGGTCGAACGCCTTCTCGGCATCTAGGGAAAGAAATGCAGTTCCTGACTTAACATCTAAATCAAGAATAATGCTTAGGAGTCTCCTCACGTTGTGTAGACCTTGCCATCCCTAAACAAAGCCATTTTGATCCCTATGTATCACTGAAGGAAGTGAGTCTTGTAAACGTATTGCTAATAATTTACAAAGTATTTTTAGTTCAACATTAAGCAAACTTATTGGCCTCATGTTCTCACATTTATTGCTAGGTTTCCCTGGTTTGGGTAACACAAAGATCAAAGCATTTGTCATAGATTTTGGTAGGCCACCATTACAATATGCCTCCTGAAACATCTCTAAGATAGGACTTATTGTTTTTTAAATGCTTTATAAAAGACTATAGGGAACCCATCAGGCCCAGCCTTCTTCCCTGCCTTCATGCAGTCAATAGCTCTACCCAGTTCTTCTTCTGTAATTTCAGCTTCCAGTTGAAATTACAGAATAGTGGGGCGTGCTGTGGTGGCGCAGGGGTTTAGCAATCCCCATGTTTGGAGGCCTTAGTCCTCGACGCAGACGTCGCGGGTTCGACTCCCTGTCCCGGCGACCCTTGCCGCATGTCCTCCCCCTCTCCCTCCCCCCCTCCTGCCAGCCCACCGTCGCGGAAAATGCGAGCCACTAGTGCCGCAAAAAACTCTTCGGAGAAAAAAATGATAAAAAAAAAAAAAAAAGAAATTACAGAATAGTATATAACTATAATAACTATAACCTTCATCTATCAAGGGGCTATCTAACTTATTTAGAAATGAGTTATGCTCCTGAATATCGGAGGTATCTTGAGAATCATAAAGCTTTTCATAGTATTTTCTAAACTCTTCATTTATTTTTATTCGGTCTACTAACGTTTCCCCTTTACCATTAATAAGAGAGGTTATGTTTTTATGCACTTCCAGTTGTTTTATTTGCCAAGCCAAGAGTTTCCCCTGTTTTTCTCCTTTTCATAGAATGATTGATTTAATCTTAACAAACTGGAGGCTGCTCTTTCTGCAGACTCTTTTTCATTATGCGCATTTAATAACAACAGTTCCTTCTCTTTTTCTGTGTTGGCATTTCTAAAAAAAATTTCATTCTAGTAATTTAATTTGAGATTGTTGTTTGTTCTTGCTTTGTTCCTTAGACGCGGTATAACTGATTATATAACCTCTCAAGCATGCCTTAAAAGTGTCCCATTTTCTACAGGCTGAAGTTTGTGTGGTATTGATACTGAAATATTCGTCTATTTTTTCTCCAACATAATTAAGAAATTTTTCATCCTTCAGCCATTTCTGGTGTAAGCACCATCTAGGAGGGTCTCTCCACAAGTTGTTGTTAGAATATAATAAATTACAGGGAGCATGATCTGATAATAGAATGCTATCATAGCAACAGTCAGTTATATTTGAAAGTAATTCCTTTGAAGTCAGAAAATAGTCTATGCGCGAATATGTTCTAAATGTTTTTGAATGACATGAGTAGATTGTTTCAGTAAGTTTTAAATGCCTGTTAATGCAAGTTTTAATGCAACTTGCCATTAAAAGTGCCAAGTTGCATTAAACGAAATAATGCAAAGTTGACATTCTTATGTCATTATTTACCAAATGGTGTGGGAGACTCCATGGTCAAGTGGAAGAAAGTTCTCTTTGGTAATCAGAAAAGACGCTATTTGACACCAAACACTGCACATCACCACATACACGCCATCCCCACTGTGAAGCACGGTGGTGGCAGCATCATGTGTTCGGCCTTGTAAAGGTAGAAGGTAAATAAAAGCAGCAAAACGCAGTAATTTCCTGGAGGACAAATAGTTTCCGTCAGAAGGGAATGATCTGAAGCCTCCACAACAAGATGAGTGTTCTGGAGTGGCCCAGTCAAAGCCTAGACCGAATTCTCAATCTGATCCGATAGAGAATTTATGGGTTGTTATGCCTTGAAAAGGCTGCGCTGTACAGAAGCTTGTGCCAGCTTCCAGGAGGTTTCCAAGTGGGGAAAAAAGTAGAACAAAACTGCATTGTTGTTTTCATGGTCAGCTCTCAGAGGAGACAGCGCTCACTTGTCCTGTGTTTGCTCCATCGTGCAGACTTCATATACTTGCACAAATGGATGCCACCTGCAAGCTGCTGCGGCATGTTAAACCTTTATGGCGATTTGCTTCTATAAAAAGCATGCAGGTTTAGGCAGTGCAGCAGTGGGGTCTGCTGCACAGTCCCTCCAGTTCAAATCCTGGAGGGACTGAAAAGACGTTGAATATTATTTTGTTTTTAGAATTTATGTATATTTTAACAGTTCGTTTATGGGTTTTAGCCATAGATTCTTGCACAACCAGCTCTTTAAGAACATTCATGATCTTGGTTTGGCCCAAAATGAAATTGAGTTTGACGCCCCTGATCTAGAGCATTTAGGTCTAACAAATGCAGCTGTGGTCCATTTGTTAGACCTGTTGCCTTTCCTCGTAGACTTTGTATTGTCTCCATGTTTGTGGGTGGATTTTCTCTGGGTGCTCCTGCTTCCTCCCACAGTCCAAAAACATGTTCATCTGAATATTTCCCTCTCCCATTTAGCCCTGCCGGGAATCAAATGGCACAGAAGAAAAAAGCAATAATTACTTTTTTTATGACACAGTAACCTTTCTTTGTATCAGCTCTATCCACAGTGCCTGACAGTGATATGTTCTGACACAGGGACGCGTGTTCAGACGCTGTGTTGACCCTCAGTTGATAAGCCGCCCTGCTGCAGGAGAACAAACGGTTGCTGTTTACAACCTGAGGTTATCTGGCTACTCCTTAACGGCTGCTGCCGAGCCGCTGCTCACCAGCTGCTGTTTGGCTGTTCGCAACACGCACTACATAATATAATATAATATAATATAATATAATATATATATATATATATATATATATATATATATATATATATATATATATATAGCAAGATCAACACTTACAGATATATGCTTTAAATGGTAGCGTCTTGTCTGCTTTTGCTGTGAAGCGTCTGCCAAGTGTCTGCACCAGTGGATGGATTTGATTATTCGCAACTGGTAGGAGGGAGGAATTTTAGCAACAAAAAAAAAACAGATTGGATGGAATAACTAAAATATGGCGTGTGTATTTTTTCTGTGTAACATTCCTCCTTTAAAATAAAAGCAGGTCTTAACATAAATAGCATGAAAGCATGCTGTTTTAGTCCAACAGTCTTCCATGCAGTTATTACTTTCCTCTTCAGTTCTCAGTGGAAAAGCTTTCGCTAATAGTGATAGAGTCGTGTGTGTGCAGTAAATGATGATTATGAATTGTTCCCAATGCAGCTCTGAAGCTAAATCACCCTTCTCTTTATGTTCATGTGTCTCTGTAATTAAGAGCACATGCAGGAATAGCAGCTGCAGTAAATACAACCGATCGCTCGGCTCAGCTGTCCGAATAGAATTCAGTGAAACCTCACAGAGACACTAATGCTCCAAATAAATATCCTGTTTGAGTCATGCAAGGGCTGCAGTCTATGCAGGGGCTCTATGCATCTTCTATTAACTTATGGTGTGTACTTTTCAGTGACATTGTTGTTGTTGTGTATGCAGATGTTTTGTCTCTTTTTCTCTCTTTCTGCAGGTGTAGAAGCTACAGAAGAGGATTAGGGGCACTGAAAAAAAAAAAAGAATTCTGACTTTAATGTCAGAAGACTTTAAAGTCAGAATTCTGACTTTAAAGTCAGAATTTTAATTTTATTTTTTTTTTCGGTGGCCCTAATCCTCTTCCGTAAGAAGCAGACTTGCATGGTATTATCTTATATTCTCTCTATACTTCTTTCTTTCCTCTACCCTTACCTCCTTCTTTCTCTTTCAACATTTTTTCTGCCTTCCTGCTTTACTTTTTCCCTATCTTTTTTTGTTTCTAATTATTATCCGTATTAAATGTGCATATTCTCCCATATTAAAACTGGTGTCAGTACAAAAATAAAATTTTCTTCTCACCCTCCGCAGGTGGTCTCTCTCATCCTCTGAGCTCAGGTCCTCTACCAGAGGCCTGGGAGCTTGAGAGTTCCGTGCAGTATCTTAGCTGTGCCTAGAACTGCACATTTCTGGACTGAGATGTCTGATGTTGTTCCTGGGATCTGTTTTAGCCACTGCTCCAGTTTGGGGGTGACTGCCCCAAGGGCCCCGATGATCACAGGCACCACTGTGGTCTTCACCTTCCAGGCCTTTTCCAATTCCTCTCTGAGAACCTGGCATTTCTACAGTTTCTCGTGCTCCTTTTTCCTGATGTTGCAATCACTTGGTATTGCTACATCCACCACAACGGCTTTCCTCTGTTGTCTATCCACCACCACAATGTCCGGTTGGTTCGCCATTACCATTTTGTCTGTCTGGATCTGGAAGTCCCAGAGGATCTTAGCTCGGCCATTCTCCACCACCTTTGGGGGTGTTCCCCACTTTGATCTCTGGGCTTTCAGTCCATATTCTGCACAGATGTTTGTGTACACCATGCCCGCCACTTGGTTATGTTGTTCTATGTACGCTTTCCCTGCCAGCATCTTGCACCCTGCTGTTATGTGCTGGACTGTCTCAGGGGCCTCCTTGGACAACCTACACCTTGGGTCTTGTCTGGTGTGGTAAATCTGAGCCTCTATTTCTCTGGTGTTTAGGGCCTGTTCCTGTGCAACCAGGATGGGTGCCTCTGTGTTGTCCTTCAGTCCAGCTTTTCCAGCCATTGGTAGGATTTCCTGATATCAGCCACTTCAGTTATTTATCGATGGTACATCCCATGTAGGGGCTTGTCCTCCCATGATGGTACCTCCAGCACCTCATCCTCTGTTCCCCATTGTCAGAGACATTCGCTGGGCACATTGTCTGTTGAGGCTTTGTCCTTGATGTATTTATGGATCTTGGATGTTTCATCCTGGACAGTGGCTCTCACGCTCCTCTGCCTCCTTCCTTACGGCTTGTGTACAGTCTCAGGGTGCTGGATTTGGGGTGAAACCTTCCATGCATGGAAAGTAGCTTCCGAGTCTTAACATCTGTGGTCTTTATCTCCTCCTTTGGCCAGCTAATTATTCCTGCAGGGTATCTGATTACTGGTAAGGCGTAGCTGTTTATCGCACGGATCTTGTTCTTGCCATTGAGCTGACTTCTCTAGACTTGCCTTATTCGTTGAAGGTATTTGGCTGTGGCATTGTGACCTCATCGAGGTTGCCATTTGCTTGTGGTATTCCCAGGTACTTGTAGCTGTCCTCAATGTCTGCTATTGATCCTTCTGGGAGTGAGACCCCTTTTGTGTGGATGACCTTCCCTCTCTTTGTAGCCATCTGACCACACTTCTCTAGTCCGAATAACAGTGTTGTGAAGTAACGAAGTACAAATACTTCGTTACTGTACTTAAGTACAATTTTCGTGTATCTGTACTTTACTT
>CAEFZX010017508.1:0-15978 GCA_903066825.1 Alfaro cultratus
TTTTTGGTGATAATTGTAAAAATATATTCTAACCCGACATTTTATTAATTAAAATTTTTATTTGATTTTCTTTTTTTTTTGGATTTTTTTTTTTTTTTTTTTTTTTTTTTTTTTTTTTTTTTAAATTACAACTCCTTGCTTGCTTTAAGCTATTTTATTCTCTTTTGGGAAATGCCTGTCCAATTTCCCTTTGACGAAAGACTTCTTGGAGTAAATAAAATAATTTCAGTCAAATTAGTCCGGCTTTATTATTTAGCACAGTAAAATACATAAACACTAACAGACAGAGGAATAACAATGAAACAAAAATTAGCAGAAAAGTTACCGATACATAGCACATTTCTGGGGGTTAAGGTCCACAATCACCTGCAAATAGCTGAAATCTGTGAGTAGATGGAGTTTACTCTCAACAGGAGAATTCATGACCGCGTGAATATGAAACTATAAATTGGCTGGGGTGCACTGTATACAACGAAATCATCCAACAATAGAAATTCACATTAGAAAACATATCTGCAGGCATACATCAATTTTTATACTTAAAAAAAAAAAGAAAAGAGAATTGTAATCAAGTGTGTCATAAAACGGTTACAGCAAAGTAATCAGATACACTTTCAAACATTTCTGTAACCCTTAGTGCAGGAACAATTTGTGATAATTTATCATCCTTTTACTATATCTGAAAGGATTGTGATTAATTATATGTTTAACCAGATATAGTTTCTTTACTGAGCTGTTGGTCTCCTGTGTGGTCCCTGAACCACTTCAACAGACTTTTATTTTTTCATATAAACTAAATAATGTGAGAAAAGAAGAATAAAATAAAGAATCTTATCTCAAAGTGTGGCTGCACAGTGGCACAGTTGGTAGCACTGTTGCCTTGCAGAACCTGGGTTTGATTCCTGATCCAGGGTCTTTCTGCATGGAGTTTGCATGTTCTCCCTGTTCATGCGTGGGTTCTCTCCGGGTTCTCCGGCTTCCTCCCACAGTCCAAAAACATGACTGTTAGGTTAATCGGTCTCTCTTCATTCTCCCTAAAGTGTGTGTGTGCATGGTTGTTTGTCCAGTCTGTCTCTGTGTTGCCCTGCGACAGACTGGCGACCCGTCCAGGGTGTACCCCCACCTCTTGCCTGAAACGTTCGCTGGAGAGGCACCAGCACCTCTTCCAACCCCACTAGGGTGAAGGGTGTATAGAAAACTAGGGATAAGGGTCTACAGAAATGAATGGATGGATGTCAAAGTGTATTCATTGAGTTGAAATGACATATATATTATTTCAAATAATCTAATGTATGTGCCTTCTACTGTGTTTGAGGAATCACGTTATTTCGGTGTTGCCTCACCTGAAGAGGATGGACTTTAGTGCTGTAACTCGCCAGGAGAAGGTCTTGGCAACTATTTGGTCTACGAACATCAAACCGTCCAGGACACGACCCAAAGATGTGTCAGAAGATGATTAAACAGTAATTCAAGTAGTTCTGATTTTGTTTTTTTGCTTTTCTTACCTGTAAAATGATTTATAAATGCCTTCACAAATAATTAAAGAATTGGGTTGTGACTCTTAAAAGTGTGAATCCAGGAAATTTGGACAAATAGAATGAATTAGTTTCACCACAATGCATTCAGCATTTTCTTTTGCAAGAATTTACAGTTAGTAGGTATGAATAATTTCTTTCCCTTTGACTTTTTAAACTATTTTAGATTTATGTTCCTACTGACTGGACTTGTTAAGCAGAAGATACTTCTCAGATGAGCCTTGAAAGTGACAGCCTCACTCTTATGAGTTTCACCCTGAAAAATCCTTAATTGCATGGATTTAAATGTCCCTGAATGAACATATGGTAAGGACTTATCTGGCCACTGAAGCCAAAACAACAATGGAAATCTTTTGAAAGTTAATTTAGATACTGTGGATCAGAATATTGATAATGATATTTGTGTGAGGTGTAGCAATGACGTGTTTGACAGCTGCTCTTCCAGATTCCTGATAAAAACATTTAGCCCATGTCCCAAACTGCGTTGTAAAGAAAGTCGCAATGAATATCTTTTAGTCAGGATGGCAGTTGCTCTCAGCGGGACGGCTCGCTCAGACGGTGCTCCAGGAAACTCTTTGCACTTCGGAGAGTTTTGACTGCAGGCTAGCTACTGTACATGAACATTACTTTTTATCTTGATGCAAAAGGCTGTAAAATAAAATGCAATAATCAGGATCTTATGTGTCAGATTTATTCATGGTTCCTCTGGTGCAAACTACCACTTGATTTCAGCAAAAAGTTAAGAGAAATGGATGAACATTGTATAAATGTGCAACTGGTCTTGTTGCATTCAGGCATGATGAGAAAGATTATATTAATCAGAACTTTTTTTTTTTTAGAATTTTTTTGGTTTTCAATTTTTTTTATTTGGTGGGTTCTTAACTGAATTCCCAGCACTGTGAAGTGAAAGCATGTTTGAAGTATTAACTTATTGACTCACACATTAATTATAAAACACCTTATGTTGTGACAGATGACATACAACAATTGTCCTGTAACGGTTGGCTGCTGTTTAATCCACAAGCTCAACTTCTCTGGTTCTGATTCCTGCATTCTTTGATTTCTCCATAAAGTTTTGGAAAAGAACGTTGGATCCTTTTCCAAAACAATCCCATAGGTCATTTAGGGTATTGGGGATGCTTAAAAATGCAATTACACCTTCAAGAACTCTTTCCAAAAGTTTAATTATTCTTCTCTTTTCCTCTGTTACGTGTGTATTTTAGTCTTTTGTTGTATTTACTATTACAAAATGTGACTAGAGGGATATGAAAACAAAATGTGGTTTGAAAGTTTATTACAGTAAAGAGGACATAAAACTACTTTCACCACCAGTACAAAGTTGTTGAAAACTAAAAAGGAGTTACAAGACTGAAACGCAGATTATGTGTTCAAAACCCTAGAAGTTCAACTCGGCTCCAGAGAGAGTTGTCCAAGCCATTTCAAAAGCCTCACACTCTGCCAGAAGGCAGAACATGGTTGGAATTTATTACAAAGCAGGGAACTAGTCATTCTTATGAATTATGTTCAGGAAATAAGCATACATCCTCATTATACTTACTCTAAGGGAAGAGCCCTAGACTTTGCCCACTCCCTGATGTCCACTGCTCTGCTTCTGCTCCTCTCTCTGCAGCCGTTCCTCTGCCGGTGGCCCTGCTCCCTTCTGTTCTGTGTCTTTTTTCTGCTTCTGCTACTTGTCATTCTGCTCTGAGAAGGGGGTCTTTTTCCCTCTTACCTGTGTCTCTTTCCACCCACAGCTGCCTCCTGACTGGTGGGTCAGCACACAGGTGTAGACATGTAGTCAGCATGGTGGAGCAACACTGCAAAAACGCATTTTTTCTCCCATATTATAAGTTTTAACATGGAAAAAATGTCTTGTTCCATTAGCGGATTATTTCATTTATAGCTCGTACTTTTTCATCAATATTAAGGAATTATTGACATAAAACAAGCTCCTATTTCTTGCTGAAAAGTTACTTGTAACCTAGTTGTATCTTATTTCAAGCGTGTGGAAATATTTGAAAAAGAAACTAAACCAAAAACACTTGGGAAAATTTTGTATTTTTGCCCTTCAATCAATTAAACACTGAAAACATGTGTTAAAATCATGCTGAACACAATTAAAGCATGCCAAAAGTCCCTCCAAAGCATTATTAGAGTCCGTTACAGTCAGCTGATTGGTTCTTGTTAAGGTTGTTAGAACCAGTAGGGTTGTCTATTTATTTGAATGTATGGTTTTGTGTTGATTTTGGCCCAAAATGATGACAAAAACAAGGTGCAGACTGATGTATGCATCCATCCCTTTCAAATG
This sequence comes from Alfaro cultratus, assembly GCA_903066825.1. NCBI lineage: Eukaryota > Metazoa > Chordata > Actinopteri > Cyprinodontiformes > Poeciliidae > Alfaro > Alfaro cultratus. Next base: position 3,844 of record CAEFZX010017508.1, read on the forward strand.
CCAAACCCTTATCAGTTGCATCAAAAGTAAAGACCGAGGAAAGAAAAGACGGGAGGGTATGAGTTGATGCATGGCTGATAAGGCTCTTCCTGCAAGAGTTGGACAAGGAAAAAAAACCTCAATTTTAAAGTTCTGAAATGCTGAAGGGGCAAAACGACCAGCCACCATGTGTGGGAGGTAATGGAGAGTATACAAGAAGAGCAATATTTATGCAAGAATTGCTAGAGCGCACTAGTTCATCACTGGCACACCCTTACAGAGGCTCTGCTTTCAGACATTCTGCTATTTGATGTCCCTCAGGCAACATGACATCTCTTCAGGACACCGAGAGTGTGTGTGTGTGTGTGTGTGTGCGTGTGTGAGGCATTCTGTTTTTGAAAACCTAAGATGGTTGTTTTTCTGGTTCTACAGAAAGAATCAAGATCCCAAGTCATAAAAGAAGGAATCCAGGGATGGGATATTTTATTGGCCCAGATGTGTTTAATAAATCATTTTCCCTCAGACCTAATTAAACACTTAGTGCCTAGCACTGCTAAGCTATTAACATCTGCTCCACTGAATGAACTAGAAAGAGCTCCAGCTCTGGATGGGTTTAACAGTGGCAGGCAGGATAAATATAATGTTCTCTTTCATGTTTTTTGCCATTCTTCATCTTCTCTTTCCTCTCTGTGCATGGTTGTTTCTCTTTCTCTGTGTAATTATCCCAGCAGCTGCTGCTTTGCTTTACATTTTCTTTTTTACTATACTTAGAAAAATAAGGATCCTCCTATCGAAAATGATATGATATAAAAGCTATGAAGGATTTGACTTCTGCTGGGCATCTCACAGATTATGAACAAAAGTGACAGTGTGCATCCAGTCTCCGATATTGAAATGCTGCAGAATCCCATAATTGGTTCCTGAGAAGGTCTAATTACATCAAAAAAATATCAAGAGGAAGGAGAGGAGTCTGACTGTGGATAACACTCACTTGGTTTTCACTGTATCCAGTGTAAAATAGGACAGAAAAAACATATTGTTTATTTTACCACATGAAAGAAAACAGAAATTAGTTGGATATTATCCAAGGACTGTGTTTAAAATATCAATGTTTTGAACATGCGACTCTCTCTGTATGCTGTAAGTAGGAGCAGCTGAGATGATAATTGTTTTCTACTCGCTCGTCTCAAAAACAAAATAGGTAGCACATTTTACATGCTGGTGAAATTCTCTATGACATATGCCTTCAAATGTGAATCCACTTGGATAAAAAACCCACCTGGAACATTTTTGCTCCGCAAATAAACATAAACAAGCGAAAATATGAAACTCACTCAAAAATAATGTATTTTTTTCTTTTACTTGTAATTACCATGATTTTGAAAAATCCAATAATTGTGAGTGACCATCTACCAAAAGTGGGGCTGCATGATTGAAACATCGATTTCAATTCTTTTTTATGGGCAGGTTGGTGGTCCTGATGGATTCACAACTTCCACACAAGATGTTATTCCAAAGATGTAAACTTCAAACCCTTCCAAAATCCGTTCTGCTGTTGAACCATCCCTGTAAGGAAGACTTGATTCTTTTGAGTTTTGGCTACACAAGCTTGTTGTTAATAGTTTTTTTTTCACCTGCATCAGAAAGATGTCATCTCACAACGAGTTTGTAAAAAAGTGAAGACATTTTCAGCGCACTGAATTACTAATAGTCAGACGATGGGCCCTGGGCTGATTTAATGTAAAACAACTCAAAGAAAACCATGTTGAAACTTGTGTTATGCTACTCTCCACCAACAGAAAGTAATGAAACACTTTTGTAAAGTTTGATGCTATTTTCCTACCAAACAACGGCCATGTTGCACAACACAATTTGAAAACAACAGAAGAGAGCCCAGTGGCGCAGACAGAATGGCAACCTTGCTTCTGTCAGAATGACCCAGGGCAACCGAGGCTACGATGTAGTTTACCTCCGTCATTGTGTGAATGTGGGCATAAATGAATGAATGACTGATGGTAGTGTAAAGCCCCAAACTTAAAGTTCCAGAAAAACCATTTATTCTGTCATTGGTGTCAATGCTAATTAGCCTTAGCATTTATAGCAGGCTCTGTTGTCGTGAACTACCTGTAGTGTAGCAGAGAGTAAGAAAACAGTTGTGAGAAGCCCATTTAGAAGGATGATTGACAGCGCTAAAACCCGCCTCCTTCCTCTGATTGGTTGTGTCTGACCGGGAGCGGTGTGTCCCTGCAGATGGCTGTAGGACTGCAAGGGGCAGGCAGACATTTTTCACACAGATTATCTATCTCATATACAATACAAATATGTAAAAAAACAAACAAACAAAAAAAAGCATATTTTTATAAAAGTTACAGTATCAATGCTTTTATTTCCTCTTGTTTCAATTGTGCCCTTTAAAAGTTGTAACTTTTACATGTTCTTTTTCCAAACAAACACATCTAAAGTGACTCACCAAACTGGAACAAAACTGAAAAAACATCAATCACTTTTTTATTTAACTTTTTTTATTATTAACTTATAAGACTTTGTAAGACTATTTAAATTAATAATGAAAAAACAGGATAGACTGTATAGTTAAGATACTAAGTAAATCTTTGAATTGTAAAAGCTGTAACTGACACCTTTGACTTTCAGGTCACCACATTTAGGCCTGATTAAAAATCTGAGTTATTATGAAGCAGACACAACTTATAGCATAGTGTACTTTATTAGGATTTTTATAGCTGGACATGATTTATTCCTTTAAAAATCCACTTTTAGATGAGATTTTTATGACTTTCTCCATATTCGGTTCCTTCATGTGTTGTGTTCATTATTGATTACTGTAAAGGGGTTTATAGTTAATGTCTATGAAAGGTTTTACTGACAAACACTCCAGAATTAGAGGTCATCATACTGTGGTTCTTTTTGACATATGACATCTGCAAAACTCCATGTCATTCAGGCTTTTATGCCAGATATTTTTCAGTTCTTTGTTCAGTATAAAACAAGTGCTACTTTCAGAAATATCTCCTCATCAATAATCCTCAAGGGTTTATTAGTCCATGAAGCCCAAAGGCAAACCTGAATTAAAAGCTAATTAACATGCTTTGCTTCCTAGTAGGTACAGCAAAACAACAGTCAGTATATGAGACAGTGTGCATGCATCCCATGTTCACTAGAGAAAGAAGTTCAAATTTACACTCTTGTTCAGTCACTCCATGACATTTTTTTGCCTGAAGCCCTTTCTGTTTTCTCCTGCTGCAATGCTCCAGGTAGTTGTCTTGTTAAAATGTAAGCCTTTATCATTCAGTCTGAGATCCAGTTTTTATCGCTTTCTCTGTAATTTTCTGTGCTCTTTTTCTTTATAGATCACAACCCCTGAAAACTTTCTCTATTGTATGTGCTGTATGTCTACTTTAATTTTTCACATATTTGTCACATTTTACAGTGCACCTGTGCTTGTAACCGGTATTCACACTGTATGAAAAGGCACATAATCTTATTTGATCTCTAAAAATGAATCAGAGTACATTTTTCTTTTTTCTGACTCATTTTCTTAGCATTTTTGTTTTTTTATAATTGCATATAAACTTTATGACTTACTTTAAATCATTTGAATATCCTCCCACAAGATTCTCTAAATAGTTTTCTACAATTCTGGCTCATCCTGATAAAGGTGGGGGAACTGGTGGCGATATGCTTAGCAAATGATGATTTGGAAAACAGATTTTTCCCTATATTTTTTTTTTCCATTCGCTTCAGTATTTCTACATACAGCAATGCTTTTTGCTCCTAATGAATTGATTTTATGAAGTGAATCAGTCTGTTCTGCTGCTGCCTATGTATAGTTGACATGGTGCTTTGAGGCTTGACATTTTCCACCTGGTCGGCCCAAACATACCAGTTATTGTACTGGCCAAACATGCCAATTTTGGTTTCTTCCCATCTCAGCATCTCTTTGTCCCTGAGTGCTATTGTAAGTTGAAATTGAAATAGTTTGGATTAATAGCATCTTTTTATCTAAAATGTCCTTTCAGCCTTTGCTGATTCAGGACTTGTTTCATCGACAGTCCTTCAACAGTTGTCCCCAACATCTTTCACATGCTGTTTATTTTTAATTGCTCTCGCTTAAAAAGAGAAACATGTCACTTTTAAGAATCAGAGTATTGTTTGCAAGGATGAACCAGATGTGGAGTCAGAGTTCTCTTTTTGTGTCACAGTATGTCTGCTGTTATTCTCATTCCTCTTTTGTATAGTAGATAATTGCTTCCTTAGTTGTTTTACATCCTAATTCTGCTTTAATCTGTCCTTCGATTATAACTTAACTGTGTTTATTGGCCTTCATGTTGCTGTTTGTTCTCTGATGTATTATTATAAAACCTCTGAGACCGTCAGAGAATTGTTGCAATCATACTGAAATTAAATTACACCCGAGGAGGTCCTATTTACTAGTTATGTGACATTAAAAACAATTACAATTGGTGGTAATGTTCAAGGGATATTAAGGCACTGTCACGCACTGTAAATGATCCAACTGTGCTGAGTTTCATGCTCTGCCGTAAAGATATATCCACCAAATTATGCTTTTGTTATATAGCTGTATAAAAATATTAAGTTACATTTTAAAACGAGTTATAAATATAAAAGACACATTTCACAGCTGTTGGCAAATTTGCTTACTCATGAAATCCTAAAAACATACAAGCTAAATTATTTTCTTACTTTGTAAAACATCTAACTAGACCTTTGTCTGTGGGGTTTGTTATTTAACTTGCACAGGTAGTACTGCTCTTACTTTCCATTGCTTCAAGCTGATTGAAAGTTTCACAATAAATACATTTAGCACAAATTGATCATCATGTCAATACATAGAGTAAAGAGGAAGCAGCACAAATAGTACCTGATTATGCAACAGGGGATTGTTGTACATTTTGCTAAATCAATAGAAATGGCAGAAGTTTTAGCTCATTGAGAGGATTTAACTGAAATAGATTTTTTGTCTCTGTTTTCAATATAAGCTTCTTGTCAGTAGTACATCAGATGAAGCATATCCAAAAGTAATTTATAGTCTTATTACATTGATTCAGTTTAGACATAAAATACCCAGAAGAAAAAAAAGATGGAGGAACTGAATTATTAGCTGAGATAAAGAAATCTTTGTAAATATGCAGGTTTAAGAATAAAACTGCTTTTCGTTGAAAGCAAAACCTTTCTGAATGTTCATTAAATCCCACCTCTCTGTGAGTCTTTGTACTGGAGCTCTGCAGCAGAATCTTCAGACATCTCCAAACGGAAAAGAGAATTTTCACTTTTATTGGATCGGCGCTGTCTCGTTAACATGATAGCATCTTTGAGCGCCACATTCGCCGCACTTGCAGATGTAGCGGCTTGACGGGATACTTTTGACGTCTGATCATTACATAGCATCAAATGAGTGTGTTGTAATTTCAGAGCTATGATTCCTTTTCAACCACCTTGGACTTTGCTGGTGAAGACAAACTTAGCGTGCACTGACGGCTTGTCATGATTGGCTCAGACCTTCTGATCTTGGCTGCCGGCCACTGAGCTCAATAGGATTTCGTGTAATCCCACAGAGCAGTACAGAGCAGATGGACACGCAGGTAAGATCACAGTGGTAGAGCAGCTATAATTGGCCTGGCTCTCTGCCTGCAAACCTTTTTGACTTGTAGTAGTTTGAGTTTTTGATGATCTAATCAGATATCAAGAATATCAGCAAGTCCATTTCTGTGTCAATTAAACTTTTACTCCATATCAAACAGATAGTGGTTGAAGTTTTGCTTGTTTGCAGGCTCTATCAGACATGAAGTTGCGTTGCTGCAGTCCTGCAGTCCTGCAGAGCAGATGGAGCAGCACCGCAAGCTACTGAGCTCCATTTATCCAACGTTTATGAAACTATGTCTACAATTAAAAATAAAGTAATAAATACACAGTAGCACAACCGAGCAGATGGTGGGCTTACAGCTATCACTCTTGCTATCACACATTTTATTAGCAAATTATGAAAAACATGAATCACAACAGTAACGATTGAGCTAAACTGTAATAGCAACAGTAGCCCGATCTGTGCCTGCTGCAAAATGCCCTGAGCTTGTAATATCATTCAGAAAATTTTGTGATGGATTTTTTAAATTATTATTATGTCACATTTTTTTCTTTTTTTAATTTTTGTGTCTGAAACAGAGAAACACAAAAAGGGATGATTTCTCCTGACAGGTTCATAGAGCTTGGTTTAAGATTTAAAACAAAAATAAAAAAAATCCATGCATTATATTAGATAAGTCATGACGCCTTTTGAGATTGCCAATAAAGCACATTTTAAGTATAAAGATTTAATAATAAATTTAATTTGTAGCACAGTTCAAGACACCCCAGGACACTTTACAAGAAAATATAAACAGATGCAGGAAAAACAACAAGACATAGAGAGGTAGGTAGAGAGGCTTGAATGATGCAGAATGGTGCAGCGTTAAGAATATTTTTCCTTTTTAGCAAGACCTAACTAAAGCACAATTTCTCTTATGCAAATCAGAAATCTAATTTACAGAAAGTTTGATTGAATTTGTCAAAAACGATTAATAAATTCTTATGCAGTGGTGGCAGACAGTTGATGAATACACCGGATGGTTAGTTATGGACAATAAAAACAATAACCACCAGTTTATCTTTCTCCTTCTGCTTGATCTGAAAACCTCGTTGTTTCTGTGAGTTGATCTGCTTCATTTACACCACAAACTTCTTTAACATGGACTGCTTTATGATGAGTGTGTTGTTACGATGAAATGCTTTGTAGTGAAAACACACATCCTGGCATTCATGTGAATATTTTACATCATAAATCAAAGACACTGTCGCTGTAATGGTATTTCTATAGCAGAATCCTAAAACAACCAAATAAATACCTGTCTTGTTTTTATTTATTTTATTTAGCCTTTCTGTTTAAGCAGATTTTAGTTTTTGTGTTCAACAGATGCCCTCGTATTTGACTCTAGAATCATTTGTGTCATTTCAACTGGCAGACAAAAATCAAAGTGATTTTTTTTTTTCTATTTGTTTTTTAACTGGATCCAAAACTGACAAAGGTTTTGTTTTTCATATTTTCAATTTTAGTTTTGAATCAAAAAATACCAAGTGAAAAAATGGGTTGTAGGCTTGAATTTGAATTGAATATTTTATTGCTTTGGTTTGCTTGACCTGGAAATTGTTCTGCATGCAATCATGGCAGCACTGGAACCACACACAAATTTCATTTAGGATTCATTCAGCACTGGCATGACACACACACACACGCACAGACCAAAACACATAAATGTTCTGCACAATGCAGCAGATGAACATCCTACCGTGCTTAGAAATGAGCATCAAAATATTCCATGCTCGACATGATCTGAAGAGGAAAGGTAAGGCAGTTTTATTTGCGTAGCACATTTTCAGCAACAAAGCAATTCAAGGTGCTTTACATGGTAAGGAAGAAAATAACACAACAAACGAGAAAAATACATTACACTGCAGTGGTAAAGTAAGGCAAAACGATGACGGGTTGAAAACACTTTGACGTTCCCATTGTTACAAATCAAAAACAACTGGAATTTTTAGCCTTGATTTAAAGCTGCAGAAAAAAAAACTTTTATAAAAATGTTGTTTTTTTACATACCGTATTTTCCGGACTATAAGTCGGTCCGGAGTATAAGTCGCACCAGCCATAAAATGCATAATAAAGAAAGTAAATACATATATAAGTCGCACCAGAGTATAAGTCGCATTTTTTAGGGAAATTTATTTGATAAAATCCAACACCAAGAACAGACATGTCATCTTGAAAGGCAATTTAAAATAAAAATAGAATAGAGGCAACAACAGGCTGAATAATTCTACGGTTTGCTAACGTTACATGACACATAAACTGAGAACGTGCCTGATTTGTTAACATAACATATTAAGAGTTTTTCAAATAACTATAGCATAAATAACATGCTAACAAGTTTACCAAACCATCCGTGTCCAAATCACTAAATCGAATGAAATCTTCATCCTCAGTGTTGCTTGTAAACAACTCCGCTAACTCCGGAGGAAGAAGATGCGGCGCTTCTACTACACACATTATCAACACAGGCCTAGAGCGCCCTCTTGCGGTTTAGTGTGAAAATAACATGTGATATGATATAATAATGTGAATAATTTCACACATAAGTCGCTCCGGAGTATAAGTCGCACCCCCGGCCAAACTATGAAAAAAACTGCGACTTATAGTCCGGAAAATACGGTACTTGTTTTAAGTATAACATGAGACAGATAATCTGTTAGAAATATTTCTGCAGATGGCCGTAGGACCACAGGGAAAAGACGGAGGAGCTCATTTTTATAGCATGAGACTGTCTCATTTTATATTTAGTAATTAGTTTTAATATATGTATGAAAATATATTGTTTGTAAAAGTTTCATCTTGGAGCTGGAAAGGAACATTGTGCTTCAGCAGTTCTGAAATTTTCTGGAAGTTTGTTCCTGATTAGAGGAGCATAAAAACTGAACACTGCTTCTCCATGGTTGGTTCTGGTTCTGGTTCTGGTTCTGGAGCTGCAAAGTAGACTTGAACCAGAAGACCCAAGTGGTCTGGAAGGTCGATGCAACAACAGATCTTTAATAGCAAAACTGCTTCAAATACCATTATGCTTAATAAATATAATTTAAATTGCTCTTTATTCTTTTTTTTTAATCTGAGCTGTGCTCTAAGTTATTTAAAGAAATTTTGCCTTTTAAAATTATTATGTAAAGAATGTGGTAGGTTGCTTTAATTTTTAACTCGTGTATCAATGCTGTACGAGTCAAACTAACTTATATTTGCACAATCATATGTTGAATGTGTTCAACATAAAAACTAGTGTCTCTAAAACCCAGCAATGAAATAATAAAATCAGATCCGGTCCTGTGACCCGTTTGTTCATCCTAACGTTTTTATCTGAGACTAAAATTAAAAATTTGGAAAAGAAAAAAAAAAAATCACATCATGTTTTTTTAGTAATACCATTAAAAAAAGTAAATGAAACCAATTACTTTTTCACATTTTGATCTTTGGTTGTCAATGGCAAATAGAAAGGATGAATGATACACAGATTCATATTGGTATTCAGAAGAGTTTATGACCGACTCCATCCATACCGGTTCTCCAAGTCCTAGAGCTGCACAGCAAGCCCAAATAATCTCAACCCCATCATTGTTATTGACCTGGCATGCTTGTGCACATGTGCTGTTTGACTTCTGTAAAACATTGAGCTTTAAAAAACATTTTTACTTTGGCATAATCTGTCCAGCGGACTCTGCTCCAGACGTTCCTTATTATTCTCCAGTCAACATCTTTCAACAAAGCAATCATTTTCAGATGATTCTGCCCTGAACTTGTTATCCTAACTGAGCCCTGTAAAGTCAGACGATGACCTCTTGGTTTTTAAAATTTCATTGAGCATACTGCAGGTGGGGTGAATTTACTGGGACATCCACAATGATAGCTATCAAACCATTAGATAGATTCTAATTGGTTAGAAATTTCTCAAAAACCCAGAGACTTCTCTCATGTCATCACTTATGTTTAGTTTTTTTTTTCTCTCTGACTTTGTGTTAAGCTGAAGTTTGTTTTTCTGGACTATATGCAAGTAAAAAGGAAGAGATGCATTGCACCAGATTTAACCAATGGATAGTTTTCATCTATGTTTTTTAAGGCAGGTAAAACACATGTTTATTCTGAATTGTTCAATAAAACATGCAGAATATGTGTTACCTGCACACATATCATTATAAATGGAACATCAAAGGATGAATATATATTTTCAGAACCATTGTAACTTTATACAAATTTTATCTCATGTTCAAATTCAACTGATCAATATTATTGGTGAAGCATTGTGGTTTAGCACAGAGCAAAAATATGAAGCATAACGAAAATGCCTGAGCAGCTGCACTGCTGCACAGCCCAAATGCACATTGGAGGGCTGCTGTGAAGACTTCAACCCTAACAGCCAGTGGTTAAACTGGCTGTACCTGTTTTTCTTTGTTTTTTTTTTTTTTTTGCTAGTTTAACTCTGGTTTCAGTTAGATCCATCAACCCCAGATGAACCTTTGAGTCCTCTGTAAACAGAATGCCTCTGTTAAAACGTGCATAAAGTTTGAAAAACCCTAGACTTATCATTTCCCCATGGAAACTTTTGCAGTTATTTACAATATGAGCAATCCATGTAAATAGTGGGCAACGTTAAAAGGTGTCACATTAAAGATAATCTGTTAGAACATACTGAATCTTTTTTTTTTTTTTTTACAATGTTTTCAATTCACATTAATTAAAGCCCCGTTCGAACAAAGAATTGCATGTGGAGGACTTGGAATTGAGAAATTCTTTTCACAGGGACTTTAAAGCTCATGTCATATCCATCTAATACACTAGCGTAACACCGAAGTGTCTGATTCTGCTACGCATCAAGCCCCGATTATGTACCTCTATCATTCTGATGTCAAGAAAAATTGCTTTGGCACTCAAAGGCACGTACAGTTAATAACATGTTGGATGACAAACGCTACAGCTTTCTCTGTAAGTACGTCACAAATAGCAAATCATGTATAGCAAATATACTATGCAAAGATAGTATAGTATATTTGCACAAGACGAGACTAAATACATATTTTACTTAACATTTTGAGAACATTCTTTGATGAAACTGGCCATAAAGCTAAACCTCAAACTTTGAAAAGGTGATAGTTATTCTAAAAATTAGTATGTCTTACTGTAACTGTGTCCATCTGATATCCACACCTGGAATAGGCAACAGTCCCTAAACAATCCAAAGCCTGTGTAGAAAAAAAAGAGTGATAAAATACCTGAATATAATAAAGGTTCCATGAACTTATATCTAATATAACTCTTGACAAAAATGTTGCATCTTATACCAAAACAAGCTAAGTAAAAACTGACTTCTAAGCTTTCTCAACAACAGAATTACAACCTACATAAAAGAATTGCTATAGCTGTCAAGGCCAAGTGGTTAAAAGAAGCCAAATACAGAGAGGAAGAAAGGTAGATTTGGGATTCTGGTACCCTTTAATAATTAAGCTGCTATTCAATAATTCCACAACAAAGTATAAACAATGAGCATGGGAAGGTAAACAGAGAATCAGACCATTAGATTTGGAAAATGAGGATAATAAGACCTGGAGAGGATGAATGAGAAAAGGTGTAAAACAGAAAATGACTAAAGAGGAACTTTCTCAAAATATTACAACCAACACAAAATTTCCAAAACCATAAGACTTATGGATCCTTCCAGGGAGATAATAAAATAAGAACATGAAAATGTAGTAACTTTACAGGCTGCCCAATAAAAGGCCAGTCTTACTGCTGGGTTCTTTGAGCTGGAAAAGTTATGTCTCAAAGTTGTGGACGTTAGTATAAAAATCCCACGTTGTGGAGGTTTAAAAATTGTGCTTATGGCTATTTGTCAATTAATCTCAACGGAAACCAAGCTGGCCAAACTTAGGATGCCGTACTCTCCAAAGGCTAGTGTCATCCACTATGAATGAAAGAACTATGACACTTTCTGTGGTTAATGAATGTCTTGCATCATTTGACACACTGAGCTGTAAGATGTTAGAGGGGTTTCTTGGTTGGATGGTCTGCTTTATGTCACCCCACAGCATCAACACAGGAGCCAGATCTCAGCCCAGGACTTATGCTTTAATTCTCAACCAGTCCTTAATGGACTTGCAGGTATGTTTTGAGACATTGTCATGTTGCAGGATTCAGTTTTGATTTCTTTTTTTTTTTTTTGTCCTCAAATATTTCTCAAGCACCCTCTGCTACATGGCGGAATTCACAACGGATTATTCTGAACATTCGCTTTGTTCTAGACTTCAAATAATTAAAATTCAGAGTCCAAACTGTATGTACAATACAGTTTCATTGTATTGTACATACAGTGTTTATTCATATATGTTTATTCATAAATATTCATATATGTTTATTCATATTTACTCATCGTCCCCACTGGTCCTCAACACAGGCACGCCGCAGGGCTGTGTGCTCAGCCCAGCTCTCTTTACCCTGTTCACACACGACTGCGTGGCCATCCATCCCACCAATACAGTCGTGAAGTTCGC
>CAEFZX010017511.1:0-22125 GCA_903066825.1 Alfaro cultratus
CTGTCTGTCTGTCTGTCTGTCTGTCTGTCTGTCTGTGACTGACTGACTGACTGACTGACTGACTGACTGACTGACTGTCTGTCTGGCTGTCTGTGACTGACTGTCTGTCTGTCTGTCTGTCTGTCTGTCTGTGACTGACTGACTGACTGTCTGTCTGTCTGTCTGTCTGTCTGTCTGACTGACTGACTGACTGTCTGTCTGGCTGTCTGTGACTGACTGTCTGACTGTCTGTCTGTCTGTCTGTCTGTCTGACTGACTGACTGTCTGTCTTTCTGACTGACTGACTGACTGACTGTCTGACTGTCTGTCTGACTGACTGACTGACTGACTGACTGACTGACTGTCTGTCTGTCTGTGACTGACTGTCTGACTGGCCGACTGTCTGTCTGTCTGTCTGTGACTGACTGACTGACTGACTGTCTGTCTGACTGGCCAACTGTCTGTCTGTCTGTCTGTCTGTCTGTCTGTCTGTGACTGACTGACTGACTGTCTGTCTGTCTGTTTGTCTGTCTGTCTGTCTGTGACTGACTGACTGTCTGTCTGACTGGCCGACTGTCTGTCTGTCTGTGACTGATTGACTGACTGTCTGTCTGTCTGTCTGACTGACTGTCTGTCTGTGATTGACTGACTGTCTGTCTGTCTGTCTGTCTGTCTGTGACTGACTGACTGACTGACTGACTGTCTGTCTGTCTGTCTGTCTGTCTGTCTGTCTGTCTGTCTGTCTGTCTGTCTGTCTGTGACTGACTGACTGACTGACTGACTGACTGACTGACTGACTGACTGACTGACTGACTGTCTGTCTGTCTGTCTGTGACTGACTGACTGACTGACTGTCTGTCTGGCTGATTCTCAGCCTCGCCATCTGACCGGCGTGTTTTTGTGTTCAGCCTCAGGACATCCAGAAGTCGGTCTTGAAAGGAATCATCAACAGCCTCCTGAGGGAGTGGAAAGGGTGAGAGCTGCAGCCGCTGCTGGTTTATCGCTTCAGCTTCATCCTTATTAATATTTCCAGACAGAGTGAGATCAAATGAAAGATATTTTCATCCTGGTTCTTGTTCTGTGTTTCTGTTTTTAGGCCTCGGACAAAAGACGACCTGCGGGCGTATTTCATTCTGATCCAGGTGAGACTGAAAACACATCTGCTTGTGTCTGACAGGCAGGTTAAACGTCCAGCATGACGGGGCATTTCAGAGAGAAGCTGCTGAGTCATGAGGAACCAGAGACACGTGTTGCTATGGTGATTCCCTCCTTTTCTTGGGAGCTGTGCATTTTAGGCAGAATATGCAGAAAGTTTGCAAAGATTTGTAATGAGAACGAATCGAGTGTCTGAAAGTCGACAGAAATACGGACGCAGCAATGAAACACTTTAAACATCGGAGTTCGTGGGTCCAGAGTCATTATCACAGTCAGAGCTGCATGATATGAGGCAAAAATATCACATATTCAAACTGTGACTGTTCAAAATGCTATTCCAGTCGGATAAAGTCCGACTTTAAGCTTTACATGTTGTTTCTGCTGGAAGGTCTGGCTGAGCTTTTCTCGTTAAAATCTTTGACGAGTCATGGAAGTGTGCAGTTCTGTGACTGCGTGCATCGCTCTGACAGCCGCCTGCAGCTCAGGTTTTCCCATCAGGCCTCCTCTTTCTCCAGTGGATGCTTTGTGCGCTCTGCAGCTCTCTGACCTTCCAGTTGGCTGACAGCAGATCTGAGAGCTCATCTGAGCTCTTTATAGGAACAAAACCCCTGAAACTTAATGGTGCTTGTTGATCACTGCTATTAAAACTCAGGCTGCAGTTCATCTCCAGCTGTGGTTCATCAGAGGTTTGTGCTGGAGGAAACTACAGCTACAAATCTCTTTCTGTCTCTGGTTTTCATCCACTTTCCTCCTTTTTAGCCTCTCTCCATCCCTGCTGCCATATATGGGCATGAAACAGGAAACTCTATTTAAGGGTGCCAATCCAAAGGTACTCAAGCTGTTCAGCATCTTTCTTCTTTTTATTGCTGCAGATTCAAAGAATAATTTAAATCAGCTTTTGGTCAAAACGCATCAGAAACTATTCAGCAGCTTTATTGGAGTTCTGCTCGGTTCTGTTCAGCCCAACTTTCCAGCAGAAACACCATCAAAGCTGAAACAGCTCACAGAAACTTTGATACCGTTTAAACTCTGGATTCTGACCCAGTGAACTATTTGAAAACTTTCTGTCCTCAGTTTTGTGCACATTCACAAATTAAACAGTTTTTTCTTCGTCTTTCTGTTCGGCTCTCAGGAAAAGGTGCAAATCAGCCTAGAAACCAAAGACCTGAACGTTTTTCTGGTGTCTGGTTTTTATTTTGCTCTGCAGTTTTTCCATCATCATCAAGTGAGCTAATGAGCTGCCTTCAGATTCAGCCTCTTCTTCTTGTTTTGACCCATCATTTGGGATTATAAATCTCAGATTACACTCAGGTAAACTCGGAGTCTGAAATATGGATAAAAAACATTAAGCAAAGTGAACAAAATCTAGAAGCACAAGGAGCAAAACGTCAGAATAAATCTACTAATTACATATATGGAAAGACCTTTACAGCAATACTAATGAACTGCATATGGCAAGACCTGTTGAGGAATAATAAAAGACAAAAACAGTAAATTCAAAGTTCAAACGCCTTTGGACTGAAACATCTTTACTTTGTGTGTCAGAGTAAATGTGGGTCATAGATCCAGAATCCTCTGTGCTTCATCCGACTCTACTGCTGTTTAAACTAAAGAGATAAAAAAAACAGACAAAACCTCCGACTGCTGTTCCCCAGAAACAAATGCATCATTTTTCAGGGAAAGTTTAAAACATCTTTATGTCAATTTTTGTCAAATTTTAAAATTTACCTGACAAAATATTTCCTTTAATCAACAGTGGAGTTGGATTTTTAGTGAAAGTTGAGCTTCGTCATCCAGCCATGATGGAAACCCAGAGGGCTAAGTCATGATGGGATTTAGAGATATTAAATAAATTATAAAGTTATGTATTCATCTGTACAGTAATGATGTGGTGACATTAGTGAGGAACAGAACCTCTGATTCTGTTCTGTCTGGTTATTTTTGCTAACTGCCATAAAATATTCCCAAATAAGCCTTGAACCAAAGTCTCCTGTTAGCTCCAGACGGTCTAACCTCAGTTTCTCAGTGTCAACATGTTAGGATGAGCCGTGTCAAAGGTCATGACCTGTTGTGTCCAGAACCCCCAGTATTCCAGCACCAGCACCTACGTGATCTTCGCTCACCTGCTGCGGCAGATCGCAGCGTTGTCCGAGGCCGACCACCACTTCCTGGTTCACTGGATCAAGAGGTCAGTCTGTTCATCTTATTTTTAACCAAACTATCAAACTGCAGAGTTTATTAAACTAAATGCAGCTGAATTCAATTCTCTGAAGAAAACATTTGAGCTGAAGAGAACATAAATCTAAAGACTTTTTCAGGCCTAATTATCAGCCAGCGTGTTTTCTTTTTATCTGCGTCTTTTCATGGCTGTTCAGTCGGATTAAACAAACGGTTTGATGTGTTTTCATAAAAAACTGAAGAGAACAAATTATTTAGGACTAAATGTTTTACTCTGTGGCTCCATCTAAGAAGTTCCTGTAATCTGATTTGAACCAACTCTCAGCTGCAGAGAGTAAATCTGTTTAAAATCTCTGCTTTTAAAATGTCTCTTTGTGAAATTGTGACCTGGCGCAGACGGCTTCTCGGGTTGACTCAGAACCTGAGAGGACCGACGTGAGCCAGCTTCTGTACTGGTCTCCCTCAGCATGAGTCAGGAGCATTTAAAAACATGTTCTTTGTGGGGTTTGATTTAAGAGCAAGCTGCTTCAAATTAGAGGTTCTGTTTAGTTCTGCTCAGATCCAGAAAGCCACGTTTTTCCAGCCGACGCTGCTTTTCTCTCCCTCTCTCTGTTTTTTCTGTGACGTCTCTATTTTTGTCCTCCTGTGTGTTCGCCTTTAACTCCTTGGTGACATCGGCCTGGTTTGGTCCGTCAGGCTGTCGGCCAGGCGCTTCCGGCAGCTGGTGGAGCGCCTCCTGCAGTTCATCTCCACGCGCCTGTTTCCTGCAGAACCAGACGAGCTTCCTCCTTCAGCCAAGTGTTCCTGGTGGATTCCCTCGGCCACCAAAGTGCTCAGCCTGTTCAGTGAGTCTCACAAACGCCACGCCGCCGGTTTACCCTGCAGATCGCTTCCACACGTTTACTGTCTTCCTGTCAGATGCAGCCAACAGCGTCTCCTCTCCTCCCATCATGCCCTTCACCGACTTCTACAACATCACTCTGGAGCACATAGACTTCATGGAGGACTACAGGACCTGGCAGAACTACGGCAACTCAAACAGGTCAGATTCAGTCTATCAAACTGAAGATTTGACCTATTTTGTTGTCTATTTTAAAATTATTGTAAATTATTTGTATATAAAGTACATAAAACAGTCTTAGTAATTAAGACTGAACACAGTTAGTTATGTTCTGCAGCACTTATGAATCAAACTTTTATTATTTAAGGTTTTTTAGCAATAAGTTTGTTTGAGGCTAACACTGCTAGCTAAATACTTAGCAACGCTAAATCTGAAGCGCTAATCATAAACACTAGTTCTGCTAATGGTAAAAGGCTACACCAATGATACTTGGTAGAAGCTAATGCTAAAGCTCAGCCAACCAGATCAATACCCATAATGTATCAATCACACAATACAGTGTATCGCCCCCAACTGGGTCAACTTAGTCATTACTTACCTACCTGTGTGGTTTGGGCTTCAGGAAGTTTGCGTGCTTCAGAATGCATTGCTGTACCCAGAATACAGCAATGCATTCTGGGTACAGAATAACCGTAATTTGCCTCACTGCATCACGGATGGAGAATGTGAGCAGTAGCTGTTTTAGGATTGTTGTTATGCAAAAATATTCAGGAAAAATATGAGAAATGTTTCCAAAATGCAAAGTCGTCAACAGAAAACCAGTTCCGCTATTATCGGGTTAGCAGAAGTGTGTCTACAGCTGCCTTCCATTATTACTGCAATAAATAAGCTGAAAGAACTTTTTAAATTCAAATTGCCCGTTTCTAATCTGAACTTCTGGGACATTGTCCTTTGGACAGAGGAGACCAAAGTAGAAATGTGTGGCTAGAATGGACAGAACCATGATTAGAAAAACCAGACAGAGCAGATCAGCACTAAGTCCTCAGACCAGCTGTCAAGCACAGTGGTGGAGGTGTGGTGATATGGGCTTCTTCAGCAGCAACATAACCTGGAAACCTTGCGTTATTGATTGGACTGTGGTCTCCTCAGAATACCAACGAGTCACATGTGAGTTCATCTGTCTGACAACGAAGATACAAACTGGGTCATCAACAAGACAACGATCACAAAATCTACAACAAAATGGCTGAAAAAGGAAAGAATCAATGTACAGAAATGGTCTAGTCAAAGTCCAGACGTCAACCTGAAGCTGTGATGGAACCTCCAGAGAGTTGAGCAGAAATGTTAATGAACTGAAGCAACGTCAGAGAGAAGAGTGGACCTGAACACCTCCATGGTGCTGCCAGAGAGGAGCCGCTACCAGCTGCCGGGTCACAGGGCCGACCCGGCAGATGTTCTCCAGATGTTTAGAACAAAATACTTTCTTTTTTCTGTGACTACATGTTCTACAGTTTGTTGGTTAAAGTCCTGAGATCCCTCAGAGAAGTCACTCCTCAGATCAGGATGGGATGAGGTCCAGTTTCCCTCCAGGAACCGCGGCCGACGTCACCTCCGTCTCAGGGTTCCTGAAAGTCCGATGGAGCGGAGATGAGAAAATGTTCCCACAGCTGCAGTTTGTTCAGAGCCGTGGAAAGTCTCACAGAAACCATGAAGTTTGTTTCATGCTGCGTCGCGTCTCGTTAGAGCCTGACGATGGAAACTGATCCACAGCCTGCAGTTCAAACGGCTTCAGATGGAAAGAACTTCCTGGCTGGCGTGTCGGAGGATCCAGGTCATGAAGGATGACTTAGCTTGGATCAGACATCAGAGTGCGGTCAGGAATGAAATGTTTCTGTGAGGAAAATGAGCCACTCTTTTTGTTTCTTCTTCTTCTCTCTATCAGGTTTTCTTTTTGTCAGTTCCCCTTCATCCTGTCGACTGTGGTGAAGAAAGCCATCATCCAGAGGGACTCGGAGCAGCAGATGATCAGCCAGGCCAGGGTGAGGATTTAAAACGATGCTGTGAAGAATCAGCTGCTGAGGGTCGACACAGATAAAGACGTCTGTCTGCTTCACAGCTAAGCCTGGTGAGCAAAGTGTCCCGCAGGCAGAGGGTGGACATGAACCTGCTGTTCCTCAACATTAAAGTTCGACGAGCACAACTCCTGAGCGACTCGCTGGATGAGGTCAGAACACAAACTCAGCGCTGACATTCTTGGTTTATTCTGATTGTGGGACAGTTCAGGTGTGTCAGGGTTGGTTTTTATTGAAGAATAACTATTCAGTTACACTTCAGGTCTTACTCCACGTCTGTCTAAAGGACAGATCTGGATTCATGACTTATGGACATTTGGATTGGAGCTTCTTTAGTCTGTCATGGTGAAGAAATATCTGAACCAAGAATCTTTACTCTAGATTTTATCACTCTGTCTATGTTCATGACTGAAGTGAGTAGATTTTGTATACTAGAAGCTGAAATGAGCTTCACCTGTAGAGAATCCTTATGATCCTTTTCTTTATGACGTGGTAAAGCCCAATCTCCAGTCTAGCTGGTTAATGTTTGGTTTGGTTCTGGCCAAGTCGGGCCAAGTGTGTTCCTCACTGTGTGTGTGAATATGGGCAGGAACATGGGGGAACCATGGCAGGCTGTGAGCGTGCATGTGGTCGACCCACTGATGATGTCGCTTTGCTCATGTAACCTTAGGCAGCCGGTTCTCCAAAGTCTCTTACGTTTGTTCTTTGCGGGTTGCCCATCCAGTCAGGGCTGAATCCTCTCCTCCGGCGCTGTAGGTTTGGACCTCAGGGTTTGATTTGGCTGGTAAATGGTGGTTGAGTTGTTGTTGACGTAAATCCATGGACCAATCAACGAATGTTTCCTGGTGCCAATCAGATCGCTTACACACAATACCTGGCTAGTTTCAGGTTGATCCGTCCAGAAGGTGGTTTCAGAAAACAGGAGAGAACTGTGGCCTGAATACGTCTTGACTAAACCTGATTGCCAGGGTTTTCCATTTGTATCGGTTAGCCTCTTTTTTTAGTACCTACCACAATAAGGTCCTAGTGGAGCCAAGTCTGGGTGAAAACATGACATCAGAAGACTGTCTGCCCCTGATTGGCTAAAGGCTGGGGTCACTGCTTATGGAAACACCAAAACAACGTTGTGAGCAGCTTAAAACACTGTAAAGCGATTACCATCAAGCCAGAGTGGTTTAAACCTAAAATCTGGAAGTGGTTTGACCAAATGGTGCTGTTTACAGGCACCACCTTGCAGGCAGTGAGCCATGCTATGCTCTAATGGACCCACACACATTAAGGTACTCATTTGTAATGGAAAGGTCAAAGTCAGCAGGTTCTAGTAGAAAAGGCCTATAAGGAGGATGAGCCAAGTCCATCATGAATCCTGAATCTTTATAGGATCACCCTGCTGCAGGGTGATCCTATAAAGATTCGGGATGTGTGAAGGTGAGAAGACCAGCAGAAAAGCCTGTTTTCCTGATGCTCCAGTGAGGGGAAAAGGCTAATTAGTGTTGTGGGAACAGTGGATGGGAGAGGTCTGTGAATATAAAGAGCCTGAAGATTAGCAGGAATGTCTGCAGCTCTCCCTCCAGCCGTAGCCTGATCGTAAATCTGAAGTCTTTCCTCCTCGGTGTGAGGTTCACACCAAACGTCTGTAATCCGTCATGTTCGGCACACATGGTTCTGTTCTTCCCAGACAGCTCTGTGATAAAATATCACACCGAAGCAGCAAGGAAAACATTAGTTTTAAGCTTTGTTTGTGTCTCTGTGCAGTTGATGAGGAAACGGTGCGACCTGAAGAAGAAGCTGCGGGTGACGTTTGTCGGGGAGGCGGGGCTTGACATGGGCGGTCTGACGAAGGAGTGGTTCCTGCTGCTGGTTCGTCAGATCTTCCACACCGACTATGGTGAGATTCCACACAGACAGCACATTTCTGCAGGTCGGCTCTAAGCTACAACTAACCTTTTATCAGTAGAGTCCAAAAACATTTCCTTCCATCAGTCCAGGAAATGGTGATGAGCGGTGGATCTTCCAGAATGATAAAACTTTGTGTCGTAAAGTTATAGAGATCATAAAGAGTCTTTAAGATCAAAACAAACTCCCCACATCTGAAGCTTTAAAAAGGAAGCTGGAGAAACAGAAGACAACAAACCTGTAGAAGACCAGAATGGGTCATCAGTGAAAGTTGGGTCCACAAGATCCAACCTGCTCTGAAGAAAACGCTGGTTTCCAGGGAGCAGCTGGGAATCTGGGAGGTAAATCCTTGCTGATGCAAAGTCAACGGAAAGAGAAGCTGCTCTTTACTGAAAGCAAGTGGAAAAAAATAACATTTTTATTGGCTAAAAATGGAAAGAACACTTATTAGCCTGCAGCCTCAGTGGATTTGAGCTGAGAGGTTTTGGGTCAGAGGAATAAGTGTCAGAACGGGGAAGAAAGCAGACAGTGTTGGTTCTGGAAACTTGGACATGGATCTCTAAACTCAACCTCCTTCAGATCCTACTGATCAGGTTTTCTGCTCTCCTTCTTTGTTCCTGACTTCCTCTGTTCTGTTATTAACACCCAGAGATGATTCTGGATCAGAACCCGACCTCAGGACTCGTTAAGCTCTTAAAGGGCCAGCTACATGGAGTGGTATCAACACAGGGTACAAGACTTGAGAGTTGATTTGGACTTGGAAAAAGGGACTTGTGAACATCTCAGTCAGATGAATAGATGTCAGTGACTTTGTTTCTTATTTCTTCTTTCCAATTTCTTCCTCCTGTGGGTGGCGCTATAGAGTTGAAGGACCAGGACTCTGGACCATGTAGATAATGCAAACAGAGGCTCTAGTTGATGTCTCATTTAAAATCTTTCTTCCTGAAAGAATAGCTTCATCTGAACTTGAAGGTTTGCTGTAGAGCAACAGACTTCATAAATCTGAGAAGATGATTTAAGTTCTCTGGATTTCCAGCCTGATGTTTCTTTTCTTGCTTGTGAATCTTTTCAGTTAAACCAAAGAAACATTAGTCAGAGCATCTGTGCCTTTCACTCCTTCCTGGTGTTATTTCTCTCTCTCTCTCTCTTCTTCTCTCTCTCTCTGCTGGTCAAGTTGTTCTTTCCATCATTGCTGCGTCTCTCTGCGGTCGTCTGTGTTTCTGCTGCCAGAGGGACGTCAGCCCAGTGCAAAGACAGTCAATGAGAGCTGTGTTCCCCTCATTAGGCGAGCAGGAGAAGCCCCGACTCACACACACACACACACACACACACACACACACACACACACACACACACACACAGCTGCACAGACAGGTGTATGCAAACACACACAGCCCCTCACACACAGGCTCCTCTATGTGTGGAGCAGCTTCAGTTTCTGGGTCCAGAGATGTGGAGCTCTGGTCCAGATGTTTGCCTCCTCTTGGCTCAGACGGCCGTCGTCCCGACCAGTCAGAGGCGGATTAGTTTGGACGTTAGTCCGCCAATCAGAAACTGATGAATGAATCTGCTGCAACAGGAGGTTATTCTAGTTGTGATGTTTTATTCCATCTTATTCCGTCCAGCTCTAACGGGAATTCTTTCTGCTCCAGGGATGTTTTCCTTCATGAAGGACTCGCGCTGCCACTGGTTCAGCAGCTGGAAAAGCGACAACTACTCTGAGTTCCAGATGGTCGGGACTGTATCCTTCTGTAGCAAAAAGATCTGGGTTTTTATGTTTGTGTTGTTATTTTGTCTTCTTAATTGACTCCATCCATCCTGGAGGTGGCGCACTCTGCTGGCAGCAAGTAAAATGGCAGCCCAGACTGATGTAATGACTGACGAATGTTCAGAACCGGGACGGATCCGGGACACGGTGGCGTGTGTCTGGAACATCTCCTTCACATCTGAATAATGGAGAACATGCATGTGTGCATGTTGTGGTGGTGTTACCTTCGTGTGTGTAGGAAAGCAGAGCGATCAAGCGCTTCAGGCGCAGTGAAAGGCCAGCTGGGAGCTGTCAAAAGGTTATATAACCTAATAGCTGCCTGTTCCTGCCCAGCTCTCTGTGAGCAGTTAAATCACTTCATGGTCGCACACATAAACCTGTTAACACCTTCGTCGCTCTGGTATTAGACCCTCACTGCGTGCAAGGCTGAAACCTGGAGGGTTTTGGTTTGGGTTTAGTGTGAAGCAGCGGGGAGAGACGGACCCGGACCAGACGGGTGTTTGGTTGGAGTCTGGCAGGAGGAAGAGGAGGGGCTGTTTGCTTCTGGGTGTTCCTGCATGTTCCACATGTTCTTGTTCTAAAGGCTAATTTATCACGCTTTGTTCCTGTTCGGTCATTAGGGCCGAGCCAGGCGAGACAAGAGGCAGTGTCTCCTGAAACAAACTCTGGAGGAGACAGAAAGTGATGTGAAATAAATAGATGGATCAAATATGTCGAGGAGAAAGAACAGAAAGTTCAAATGAGCTGCAGATTGTTTCTGAGCACGATGACAGCTCAAATAAAGAGCAGCAAGGCCAAAAAACTGAAAAGAAAATCTATTTAGATGCTGAAATACGTCTTAACTTCTGTCAGGTTTAATCTAATCTATTCTGAAGAAGAACTGTGAACTTTGCTTGGAAATCTTAAACCCATCCAGGAGTTTTAGCCTCAAACAGAAAGTTACGCCATGAAGGTCAAAACACATGTGGCAGATTCAAAAAAGCTGCTTCACTGGTTGCCATGGAAATGACCACCTTTACTGGAGAGCAGTTGGAGCCCACAGCATGACTCTTTTCATCATCCAGAAACAGAGAGAAGAATTTAAGCCTCGATTAAAAACTTTTGTGGAAACTGTCGGTCACCTCCGATGAATTCTTGAAGTCCAATCAGAACCTTGGACTGGACACAGTTCTACATTTCCATCTGTCTTCAGTCTGCTGCTTAAAGAGATCCTTCAGTTACAGTTTTTTCAACAAACACCTAGAGCTAAAATTATTTATTTTTTCATTTCTTGAAATATTAATGATTTCTGTTTTTTGTGGCCCGTTGATTTTTCCATCTATCCAGTTACCAGCAGGCCCAGGAGAAGGTGCATGACTGGAACCGATGGTACTGACTTTAACTGTAGTAACCCTAAATGTGTTTAAGTACCTGCAGTCTGTGACTTGATGAAGCTTTTTAACAGGCTCCTCTTGATTTTGGTCCAGTAAAAAAGAACCTGTCTGGTAAAAAGAAGGACGAAGGCATAAAACCAGAGAGATGATGTCAAACACAGAGAGAGCGCTGACAGGAAGAGGAACAGAAAGAAAAGGAGGGAGAGAGACTGCAGTTTTATTCATGTTCTATAAAGTCAGAGTAGAGATTGTAGAAGACGATTCACTAAACTTTGTGGAAGATGTATGACCAGAGGGTCTTTCAGGAAGCTGTATGAGCAGCTAAGCCTTCAGTCGGCCCGTCTGACCCACATCATTCTGGCTATAATGACCATAATGGTTGTGGTAAATCTACAGTGTGTGTTTATTTTTCCTTTGCTACCTCTGTGTGTGTGAGTGTGTGTCACCTTCTTGCAATCAGTGCCGCTCAGTTCAAACACAGAACCTGAGCCTACTCACAGAACCTCAGCACACATGGTGACCACATGTGGCAGCTGGGAGCGGTTTATGAGTGTGTGTTTTGGGCCGCCGCCCTTCAGACTGAAGCAGGAGAAGAAAATCTGCAGGTGGACGAATCGTTGGTCTACAGTGTTGCTTCTCACACTGTGGACCACAGAAAGCCTCAGCGACTCCCACAGAGAAGCATTGAGATACTCCCGTCCACTTCATGTCTGTCTGCGTGAAATGCAGGAAGAAGAATAATACCTGTTTATCGTTGCAGGGTAGGGCAGGTGCCTGTCTCCAGCTTCTCCATTTGGCTTTAGCTGTTTAAAGAGTAATGACAGTGTGGAGTCCATAGAGGCCTTTCTAGCACCTTGTTATGATAGAAAATAGTTTCTGAACTCAACAGAAAGTTAAGTATTATTTCAGTTTTTAGTCCAGCAGCTTCTCCTCCTTCTAGGAGTGTATTTTGAGCCGTCTCCATGCAGCCGGCCTATTTATCTCATGTTTGCACATGCAGTGTGTTTCCGTCTTTAACGCTGTGTGTTATCAGCTGATGGGCTTAGCGGTTTACAACAGCATTGCTCTGGACATCCACTTCCCTCTCTACTGCTACAGGTAACAAACACTTCCCTCTTTTCTCAAGTTCCCCCTGTTTACTGCATCGAGTGCCGGATTTAATAATACTCCTCCGTTTTCCTGCAGGAAGCTGCTCACTCCGCCCACTGTACCATCTGATCCTAATGCTTTTGTTGGCACGGCAACGGCCACCTTGGACGACCTGCAGCAGGTCATGCCTGTAAGGATCAATAAACTGATAAACTTGTTTATTTGTGACCAAAGTATTCAGTTTAAAATAAATAAATTTGATTTTTGTTTCATTTAGATCAGAAAAAGTATTTCCTTAGTTGGCCAGCAGAGGGAGACAGAGTGAGACTTTTGAATCCATCCAGTTCAAATGATCTTCACTTGGACTCAGTTCTACTTAATGTGTTGCTGATTAAACAGAAGTGCAGATCAGCATTTATCCTTCTGTTTCTCCATATGTCTCTTTGCACATGCATATAAAAGCTTAAAAATACTCATATCTGGTGAAATAACATTTTAAACTAATTCCTTATTGTTTTGTTTTTCATTTTGAAACTTGTGTAATTTTTCAAAACTTTGTAATAATCAGTTTCTTTATTGAACTTAAAGAAACGTAGATTATGTATCGTTTTAGGTTTGTTTGGCCGTCTGTTATGATATGATTTGTGCTTTGACATGATATGGGTTAAAAGAGAAAAAAGAAAAAATGACTAAAGACTCACCAACACATTCTGTTAGCTTGGTTACCTCAATTAGTTCATATTAGCTTTGTAAACTTGCTTAACGTTGTTAGATTTCCACATGTTAATATTTTATTTGTTACCATAATTAACTGTTAGCACAGTTAGCTCTGTTACCAACATGCAAACTGGAGCCCACTTTGCTAAGCTATCAGGCTGATATAACTTCCAAATCAAAGACGTTCCATGACAGATACAGATTCAAATGTCTGTTCTCTTCTGAGGCCTGTCTTGCTCCTAAAGTAAATTGGCCTTTCAGTTTGACCTGTTACAGTGTTAGCCTGTCTAAACATAAGGCATACCTGCATAGATACCTCAGTGTCCATTTTGGGAATCTCCTAAATCCTTTTTGTTCCCTCTGACTGCATTGTGAAATGCTTCTCTGACATTATAAATAGCTAACTTTGAGTCTTGTTCACAGCTAGCTTATAGCCAGAGTGAGCTGATTGTTTAGCTGCGGTCCCATTAGCAGCTCTCCAAGTTGGCGTCAGTCAGGCAGGAAAGCGTCTGGTTTTGGTCATCAGCCAATTATTTAGTGCATCTGGCTGCGATCTGGCCAGTCGCCTGACCTCAATCTGGCTGAGAGCGTTGAAAAAGTAGAATCATGCATCGATTCGAAGCTATTTGACCAACACCATTAGCTGTTTAAAAGGGAGACAGCATTCTGACTCAACCTTTCATGTTGAATTTTTGACACTTTGTGTTGACATTTATTGGACCCAGGCCTGAACGTTTAAATATTTCTAGTCCTTAATGAGCTGACTATAAGCAGCTGCTTCCCATGTTCTGCAGCAGAGATTGGGAGTTCTGACGGACCGAACAGAACACAATGCGACCGATGTAAGAATTCAGTGAGAGAAAGATGAAGTGTCTCCAAACAGTCGCTCACAGTTACCTGATCCACAGGCTGCAACGCATCCAAAACCTTCCTGACTGCGAAGGTCAAAACTCTGCCAGTCACCACACACACACGCACACACACACACTGTGGAGGCTGTAATAGACCAAGTAGTTGTATAACTGGAGGATATCAGTTTTAAGCTTTCAGTACCAAAAGTTTCCGGTCCTCTACAGAAGACTAACCCAGACGTCCTTCAGCAAAATGAGATTTAGATATTTTTTCTAAAAGTCTTACATGTGTAAAATAAAGAGTAGGAACAGATTGTTACAGTATGAAGAGTTTGCTGTCTTGCTTTAGGGCTTTCTGACTCTAACTGTGACATAAACTCAGCCTGAAGCTGAGGCATCGCCGCAGTATCTCCGGCTCTTTGTCACTTAAAGAATGTTGTTGCTTACATACCTGAAAAGTAAAGGTGGGAATGTGTGGTTTCCCCACTAATGCATGGAAAAGTGTGAAACTTGACTTTGAAATGATGAGTTTCCATCCGTGTGTCTCCAGGATTTGGCTCACGGGTTGTTGGAGCTGCTGAGCTACGAGGGAAACGTGGAGGAGGATTTCTACCTCACCTTCCAGGTGAGCACCAAAATGACAAAGACTTGACTTAAACTGAATCAATTCTGTTTTTAGTAAAACTGGAAAGGATTACTAAATATGACTCAACCTCTCAGTAATGCAAAGATTACACTGACTTTTTAAAGCTGTGATACTAGAAACTGTCTCATGTCACAAGTATGAATAACAAAGTTTCAATGGAAGGTTAAAGGTTACAGTTAAAGCCCAAGACTATTCAGGTTTAGATTCAAATCTTTTAATTCGACCAGCATGTTTCGCCAGACTGGATGTGATAAAATCGTTTTACCAGACTGAGTCCAGACTCTAATCTGGTAGAGGATCTCTGGAGGACGGTCAAATTTAGACAGAGCTCTGGTTCGGTTTGAATGCATATGTGAACGACAATCGGACCGGAGACCGCTCCAAAAAGCGGGGCATTCTGGGTAAATGCAACCAAAACAAATGTGTTAGCTTAGTGCTAGCTGGAGGAAAGGCTCATGGTCTTTTATCAAAGACTAAAGAGAAATCCCCCAACACTAAAATCTGATCCTCCATCTTGTTTCCATCTGGTGAAGAAGGAAGTTGCTCTCAGTGTCTTTAGAGGTTTTTGTGTGGTTTCCTTCAGTGGTTCTTGGTGCAGCGCCCCCACAGGCCAGGAGGGGAACAGGTTGGTTTGACTCAGAACCACAGCAGCTGGAGGTGGAGCAGATGATGGAGTTCTGGTTCCAATTGGACCGACTCTAACGGACTATCAGGAGGAGAAACAGCCATACTGATGTGAAGCATTTTATAAACTTCACAGTAACTCATCCAGAAAAATCAATCCTCCTGATCAATATTTTCTTTACACGATGATTTCATTTAGTTTGACAAAGGTTTAGATTTTTGGTTCTACCGGGTCTGAACTGGGACAGTGTGATCCCTGTACCTCCTGGTCTGCAGTGATCCCCCCCGGGATTCAACCACATCCATCCGTACCTGTGCAGGTAAAATCACTGAAATACACCTGACCTCAACCAGGTTTCTGTTTGGTTTCCCGCCGCACGGTTTCAAGTCTGCGTCTGAATCCCACTGGGTCGCAGCCGCACTGCAGGCTCCTCTAAATCACGACAGCACGCATTAAGAACAAGACCTGCTACTGAGCAGCATCACCACATATAATGGAGTCACTGATGCTGCAGTGGGGATAAATATGGAGCACATGTGGGGAGACAGAATATGTAAAGCCCTGAGCTGAGGTGTTATTTTAGCCCCCAGTGTGATGGACGGCTGCTAACAGTCGCACCACTGTGGCTCCGTTTCCACAGAGTCTGACGTGGGTCTGTCTTTTCCATTTATGTCAGCGTTTAAACTCATTTCACTTCTTCTCTTGCACTTAATAACCTGAGCTAACCTTTTAAATCCAGATCCCAATCCTGATCCACAGAACGCAAATAAAGCTTATTCATTTTCCAATTCAGTGACATAAATGTAGAACGGTGGAAACGTTGAACCATTTCATATTTGAAACCTTTTGTAATCCAAGTTTTGCCAGAGCTGGACTCAGGTCAGAATAAAACTTCAGCCAAAGTTTATTTCTGTTACTTATCTGAAAACCAAATACAGAGACAGAAAATGAAGAATAAAAACTCAGGAAATGGTCCGATGTGCCTCAGAACCTTTCAGATCCATAAGTAAACATAAAGAAAATTGTTGTATGTTTTTGTAACCCGGATGAACCTGGATGACCTGATGACCTCCTGGATTCTTGTTGACCTGTGATGTCAACATGGTGTTAAATCCTCTTCAGTCAGAAACTCACCCTGCAAAAAGAGCCAACGCTTCTGTTGCTCTGATGGAAATCTTTACCTTACTTCACTATATAATATTCTAGTTATATAACATTAAGATCTTAGATTTAGATTCTTTAGTCTGTGTTAGAAAAACATCAAAATGAAAAAACCTCAGCGATGCCCATCAATCTGGGAAGGTCTCTAAACGGTCTGAACGCTGCCATCATAAATGAAGTTCAATGAAATTGATCAAGTTGATTAAGTCGATATGGATTCAGTTGTTTGGTCAAACTGAACAGTTTTTATTGCTTGAAGGTGTTCCAAGAGGAGATGGGCGTAGTCAAATCCTACAACCTGAAACCCGGAGGAGACAAAATCCCCGTCACCAAGCAGAACAGGAAGGGTGAGTCCGAGCAAAACCAGAACAGTTCAGCTGTAAATAACACCTGAGACGACACAACCCACCAGTTCACCTCTGGATCCAACAGAGTATTTAACCTCTAATAAACCAATTCCACTGAAGATGCATTTATTTAAACTTTGTTTGAGGAGTTTATGATCTATTTGTTCACCGTTTCACTAAGTAATGGGTCAGAAATTTATATGTTCAAACTTCTAAATATGAGTTTTAATAGCCATTGGTTGGTAAAGTTAAAGTAGCTTACAGAATTAGCTTACCACATGAGCTAAAATAAACTACTCCGCCCTGCAGTCTGAGCCAACTGGTCATATTAGCACTAAAGTTACAATGCTAATGCTAACATCTTAATCTAAACTTTGAGCCTCAAAACTTAACAAAAATTGAAGAAAACAAACTAACTTGTAACATTTCTGACATTGTAAGCTACTCATTGGTTTAATCTGAACTGTATTTGTGAGGTCATTGGGACAATGTTAACCAATACTGGTGATGTTAGCATGCCAGTATTGGCATGCTAATATGCTATTGTCCTCAGCTAATGATTGGGAATTTCAGGCTCATTAGAAATGCTTATACACAATGATTTCAGTGATTTATTAAATATTAAGTGTTATGTATCTCCCTGTGAGCTCAATACCAAATTTACCGTTACAATATTAATGCTAATGTTAGCAAGCTAGTGCTGATGTCTACAGCTAACGTTTGGGATTTTCAGAAAATGCCCAAGTTCAAACATTCTCCTACGTACTGACGGTGGGTTTCTCCTCAAGGATTTCAGAGATCACTTCACTGGGAAAATGTCTACTGAAACTGCTAAAAGGAGGACGCTAACGTCAAACTGCTAACACGTGAATGTTATCATGCTAACTAACAACTAGGCCTAGAGTTACATATTCTAGATTGGTATGAAAAATGCTACGACAAAGTTACTCACCAGACTTTTCAGATTATTCTTACCATGCTAATGCTAATGCTACTATAAATGAGCACCTATTTACATTTCTGCCTTAACATCTATCCCCATCTCACAAAGTTAGCATTAGCATTTCATGAGGACTGGTGACTATTTCTAGTGTTTGGGACTTTCAGGAATGAAAACACTTTTTGTTTTCAAGCTAAAAATCTATTTTGTGCCATCCCCGTCCTAAGTTTTATTTCTGGCATTCTGTAAATATTAATTCCTGACAATAAGAGAAGGAAATGCAGAAGGCATGTGTGTGGAGGCGGAGTCAATCATCCAAAACAACAAGCACATGACGGGTGAGCGCACAACACGCCACTGCAGCTTATCACCATGGCGACAACAAGGATGGCAAACCGCCTACAGAGGATTAAGATGAAAACACACTCAGGAGTCACTTCAGTTCCTCTGTCAGGAAGGAAGGGAAGCCCTGAGTCTCTGGACCGCAGCCATGCTTCAGTCCGTTTCCAGAAACTTCAGATCCTGAAGCTGGCACAGCGGACGGACCCTGACGCTCTGGCTTGATGCTAAAGTGCTTTTGGAGTCATGTGCTTTCAAAATTATTTTGCGTCTCAGTAGTGGCCTACATTTAAACTTAAGACTTTAAAATGAGAAATTTAAAGCGCGTAAGTTAATGATTTATCCAACGAGGGGCAGGAAGTGGTAACTGTCTAGAGACCTATCAAACCAACACCCTGCAAAGTGATTTAAAACCACAATGTGGCGAGGCCAGTCTGTCTGCAACTCGCTGAAATGGGAATGAGCTCCAGTGACACAAACTGTAAATCAAAGCACAAAGGTTCTGGCAGATTCTTAGACTTTGCAGTTTCTGGTCTGGTTCTGACCGGTACTGTTATTCCAGTGCCAACATAAGCTCTCCCATTCCTCCAGTCACCTGTGATCAGGACACTTTATGTTAGAGGGAAGGAAAGCCTCACCTTTCTCCATGTAACACACTAATGTAGCTGTTAGAATATCTTTCTGACGACATGCAGTCTGTCTCTGCACTGATCAAATCTTTAGGTTTTGATGATTTTACTCAACAGAGACCAGAACCTTCCCAAAAGTCCACCAGGTCTGCAGCTTCAAACCAGACCATTTGTTAAATATTGCTGAGATATTTCTTTATTTTACACATAGTAATAAAGAAAAGTTCTCTGGTTTAAACTGAGTTAGAAATATGAGTTATATCTTCATGTTTTACGTCCAGCTCTCCTTTCTTCTCACTGGCAGAAACACGGACCTGGCTGCTGTCAAAGCCTCTATTGTTCAGAACCATGAACTCATTTTCCATCCAGCGGCTCTTGTTGGTGCTCAGATGTAACTTTCTGCCAGCGTCGCCCAGAGAAGCGGCTGCTGCAGGGTTGATGGTGGAACCTGGTAATGGAATAATAAAAATCCCTCCGCTCTCTTTCCACAGAGTACGTCCAGCTCTACATCGACTTCCTGCTGAATAAATCCATTTACAAACAGTTTGCTGCCTTCTACCACGGCTTCCACAGCGTGTGTGCCTCCGACGCCCTCATGGTGAGTTCAGACTGTGTGGGGTGTGTGTGTGGGTGTGTGTGGGTGTGTGTGTGTCATACACTGAAGGACAATGAAACAGCTGGGTGCACAAATTTTTTCTTACTTTCTAATTCTAATTAAGGCTGTTCTGATTACATCATGACTATTAAATAATTATTATCAAAATTAATTCCAACTGTCTTTATGTGTTAATTGAGGCCTGAATGTCCTTTTTTTGTAACTAATCTTCTGAATCGTCATTTCCTGAATTACAAAAAATGTTCTAAAAATTTTCTTGCCAAGTTTTCTGGCATTTAGCAAATAGAAATAATTGTGTTAATTCTAAGTAAGTGAAAACAAGAAAAGTTTGATTTAACTTCACTCAGTGTTTTTTAACAGCAGCAGTAACGTCGGTAACGAAGAGGGTTGGTCATGTGACAGTGATGCAGCAGAGGATTGTGGGATGTTGATCTGAATCGCAGCAGCTTTCTGACGTTTTCTAAATTATTTTACCTGACGTAAAGATGTTTTCTAATTATTGTCTCAGACCTTAAATTCAGCAACATTAACGGTAAAGAACAGGAAGTGAGTCAATCGTCTAATTTAATGACTTCGGTCACATCCTGGTGACATTAGTCTGTTTCTCATCGTTTCACCATTAAACTTTCTTCTTCCTGTCAGAGCTGATCACTTCCTGTGCAGCAACACAGGAAGTGAATGATTATATTGGTTAACTGAACGGCTGATGATTAGAGTTTGTTGTCCGACTCTGTTTATAGTTCAGGGTTAAAGGTCACCAGCATCACCATATTTCTGCTTCCTGATCCACAGGAGATCCTTTCATTCTTTTCTTAGTGTGTGGATATACGTTATAGATTATTGATAATCCTTTGCTTTTACTGAAAGTTTGACTAACCTTTGTGTTTATTCTAACTGATTAGGAGAAAATACCGACTGTTTTAGGGGCATAGAAATAATTTAGCGCAGTAGCTAAAGCTGAATGGAGTTGGTGAAGTTTGGCTGTAATATTTATTATTTTTATTCAGTTTTATGTAGGAATTATTCTAGCATAAAGCTCTCAGCTATCAGCCAACTGAAAACCAGGATCTGACTCTAGTTTTCCAAATGAGAACTGAATCCAAGAGCAGCAAAGTTATAAGATATGCACTTCCTCTGGCGGCCATAGGGGGGCGCTGAGGAACCAGACCTACTTCCTATGACCTTGACTGCAGCGGACAAGGACAAACTTCTTCCACGCTAAGATTAAATATTCAGAAAGAGACACTTCAAGGCAGAAATCTGAAACTAAAAACCATAAAATCTCATATCTGATGTAAAATAATAAAAATGAGTTTTATCCAAAGTTCTGCCGAACTCTGACCCAGATCCTGCCGGTTCCGGCTCAGTTTTTCTCCTCCATGCTGTGGGTCACGTCCTGCGGCTCCAGGATGTGATGAGGCAGGTCGGTGGGCGTGTCGAAGCTTTCAGCCTTTACGCATTAACTCATCATCATCACCATCCTCCTCTTCCTGATTCTATGTAATCTGGTGGTTCTGACCCACAGCTGACTCATTTTCTCTCATCATTCTGCCTTTATGACAGGAAGTTTCAGTTTGACGACTCGGTTGTTTTCACTCCCTTCCTGTTGAGTGACTGTGATGATGCCGTACTTCCTGTTCCTCGTTGCTAAGGGTTGCTAAGCGGTTGCTAAGGGTTGCTAAGCGGTTGCTAAGGGTTGCTAAGCGGTTGCTAAGCGGTTGCTACACCTGAACTGAGTTTGGTCTTTCTGGGAATTTTAGCGCAGCGGCGAATGTTGCAGCTTGTTGTCACTGTGGAGTTGCAAGTTCAAATCCTGTCCATGAAGCAATTCTTACAACTTCTGGTCAGTTAATCACAGAAGGTCATTTGTTGAAATAACAACATTCCCAGTAATTAAACCAAAAGTGTTAACAATATATGAAAATATTTGCATTCAAGATAATAAAAAGATATTTAAGATATAAAATCTGTTTTACCCAGAATTCCTCTAGTGGCAGTTTTATCTTCACCTGGTTCAGATTCTGTAAAACTTTTTCTATTAGCAGCTTTTACATCCAGTTAATCCAAAAATAATCAGCACAAGTATTTTTAGCTGCAGATGAATCCTTCAAGCGTTCATTATTTGAATCTTTTAGTGTATTTATAATATTGAATAAAAAGGTAAAAAATATGAGATATTTGACATTTGATCATTTAATTGTCAGAATAATAAAGTAATCCTTCGTTTCATCCCTAAAACCTGCAGGAAGAGTTTAAATGTCTGAACGTTGTGGTGTTTTCGTCTCCAGTAGAGGAACATTTTCATGTTTTCATCTGTTTGTTGCTGCAGCTGCTGCGGCCGGAGGAGGTGGAGATGCTGGTGTGCGGCAGTCCGGAGCTGGACATGAGCGCTTTGCAGAAAGCTGCTCAGTACGAAGGCTACAGCAAGATGGACGCCACTGTGAGGTAAACGCAACCGGACCAGAACCTACCGGACTCTGGTCTTTCCCTTTGAAATGATTTGTTGGTTTCAGTTGTTTTGCTCGCTGTAAGATGTGGGGCGGTCCACAATCTGCCGGTTCTGGCCCGCTTTGTTTCCGTTTCCAGACAGGAAAACGAGGTGAAACGGGTCAGAACGCTGAGCAGCCCGTCTGACTCTGAGCTTAGTCAGCACTTTGAGGACCACAGCCTGGTTCCCAGTGCTCCCAGTAAGCAGGGTGTGCTGGTTCTCCTCCAGGTTCTTCTGGGACGTGGTTCTGGCGTTCCCTCTGGAGCTGCAGAAGAAACTGCTGCACTTCGCCACCGGCAGCGACCGCGTTCCTGTCGGAGGAATGGCCGACCTCAACTTCAAGATCTGCAAGATCGACGTTCCGGCAGACTGGTGGGTTCATGGGACGTCCAACCGTCCATCTGTCCATCAATGT
>CAEFZX010017516.1:0-20968 GCA_903066825.1 Alfaro cultratus
AGTTAGACACATAATAGTTTCCATGTTAACCTTCCCAGGAATAAGATCAATACAGGTGAACGAATAAACTCAACAATTGTTCTGTAGTTGATGCTTAGTGTAAGTTTAGCTTTGCAGACAAACCGGAAAATAAATTTCATATCATCCCGGTCCCAACAAATGGGTGGTGGATTACATTGTGGTGGTACAGCTCGTAGATGTGTTTCTGTGTGTGACGAATCCCGTTTTAACATGGACACGACATCAATTAATCCCTGAGCAAAGTGAGAGTTCATCTATTAAGTTGACAGAAGATGAATACATACCAAAAGCTGGAGTATAGAAATTGTTTTATAAGGGTATTTGTGAGCCTACCTCTTTATCACTGAATTGAATATAATTTCAGATTTCTGTATATTTGTTCTTATTAGAAGGTGAGCTATTATTGTTACAGGTTCATTTTATACACTACAGCAAAACAAAAATACTATGGAAACTCAAACATGAAAATCTGGATTGATGTTGATATCCAATAGTAACACTGCTGTTATATTAGATTTTCCATTATTTATTTTATCAATTCTTTCTTATCTCATTACTTAATTAATTGTAAGAGTAATTGATACAGTACTTGCTTTTTAAAATATTTGTTTACAACAGTCCTAAT
The DNA here is from genome assembly GCA_903066825.1 of Alfaro cultratus. Lineage (NCBI taxonomy): Eukaryota > Metazoa > Chordata > Actinopteri > Cyprinodontiformes > Poeciliidae > Alfaro > Alfaro cultratus. The sequence continues at coordinate 647 of CAEFZX010017516.1, forward strand.
TTTAAAGCATTTTTGCTTTTATTTCCAATGATTCTGGGGGAACAAAAAAACAAAACATGTTGTTGCAGATGTTTTGCAGTTTTCTTACTTCTTGGTGATATGTCTCCAGTAGGTTGTATTCTAAAGTATAATTTGAATACGAGCCACACATTTCTTATACTTTCCTCTCATTCCTCTTCATCAGAGGAGCTAGTCACACCATTTCACTTGAGTTTCCTCCATACCAAGTGCCTCCAACTGATAAATGAGGGGATTAGTGACTGGTACACTTTATTAAAAAGTAATAACAATTTTTGTTGGCACCCTTCACACGGTAAGGAGTGCCATGAATCACAGGATATTGGCTGTCTGTATCTGATGAATGCATCGTTTACCAGCAGAGGAGTTATTTAGTCGCAGCTATTAATTTAAATCACATTTATCTCCTCCCTTTTCAGTCTGGATGGGGAAATACACAACTGGCAGTGGAATGAACGTGTATAGAGCAAAGGCTGAAACCTGAAAATGACTAGTGACTTATGACATAATTGAGATTTCCTTAGAACCAAACATGCAATTCCTTTATGATAGTAATCAATGCTATATGCTGCATTAAGTTGACTGTAATTCTTAGCAAAAGTAGTGTCTCTGTAACCCCAAAAGACAAAGTGTAAAAAGTGGGTCTTTTGGGCACCAGGTGATTCAGTGGGAGAGGAAGCACAGACCCTGACTCAATTTACTAATGACCAAAGGTCACCTGGGTCCAAATGCTTTTTTAAAATAGTGGATGTTTTATGTTTGTCTGAGGTTACACATTTTTCACAGTTAGGTGTTTTATGACATCAGAAACAGACAAAATGTGAGTAAGTTGTAGCTTCTGTGACATAATCTGAAAGTTAAAAAGAAGATAAAGTTTCAACATGAATAGGGTTTTATTAATAAACAGAATTTATTTATAACATGTTTAATATTTATTTTTATGGTTATTTGAAAATGTTTATTAGGTTGCTCTAACAAAGAAACTATGAGCTTTGGCGTAGCTTTGGAAATGCATGTACTTGGACCTCAACTTTATTTCATGTTTATCTAACTTTCTTGGACTTCAATGGTATTTTTGATAATTAAAGCACAACGGAGTTAGGTTACAAGTGTCTTAAAGAGCACTGTGTGTACAGTCGACGTCCACACACCACAGAGCTTAACTCTCGTTTTCATTTAATTAGTTTTTCATTTAGGACTGAATGCCCTCAGTCATCATAGCCAAACAAGTTGGTATGCTGGATTTTCAGTTTTCATGACTTGCACCAAATTGTATGTGTTCTTTAGAAAGGTATTGTACCGAGGTTTGGCAATCATACTGACAAAATAGAAATGGATCAATAGACAATTGTGGTGATTACAGCCTCTTTGACTGATTGCATAGCAATATTTGAATAAAAAAGTGTGTTAATGGCACATTAATTGAATCACGTAAGAGTCTTCAATGTCTGTGCACAAAAACTAAATAAATTTAACAAAGTTCAAATGAAAAGTTGCACTTTTAACTTTTAGATAAAAAAGTGCTTCTCCTTATGGTTCATTTTCAAATTCTCACCTGCACTAAATATGAATATTTTCAGCTCTCATTAAAAATAGCATTTTATTCTTACTTTTTAGGTTCTGAGTTGCTAAAATAAAAAAAATAAAAAATAAAGTGTCTCTGTATATTTCTGTGTTCTTTCACTGCTGCCAGATCCACCTTCACACTCACATTCTTTTAGTTACCTAGTTAGATTTTATATTTATGGTTTGGTATGTCATATCATGTTCTGCAGAATCAGTTGTAACCAGGAGGTATGAGACAGAAGGGGAAAGGTTGGAATAAATAGCAAAGGTTACTTTATTTTTACTGTAACTTTGGGGGAGTAGACTTTTTGGCACTGTGACGGCTTTGTGGTATGAATCTGTACTCTTGCCACACTGTCACTCTGTCCCAATGATTAATGTAAAATAATTTGACAGAATTCCAGGCCTCATGTCCCTTCTGGGCGATGAGTGATAATCTGCCCGCTTCGTGCAGGTCTGGAGCAGGGAAGAGGCAGCACAGAGCCTCCTGTCCCAGGTGAAGAGCCCCAGGGGCTGAGGTGTAGAGCCTGGAGGCTGCCCAGGTGCTCGCTGTTATTACTGACTGTCTGTCTCAGCTGGCGGGAGAACAGCGCGATGTCGCTGAATGTAGTGGGTGCGTTCACTGACAGGTTGTGCACTCGGTCTGTCAAGTTTGTCTGACTGATTCTGTAGCTCTTGCTCACACTAAGACACACACATATTGCTCTGAAATAATGTGTAACATGTCATTTCCATAACTTTCACTCTTGTTAAGCATTGCTGACTTTGCTTCTGGCTTGATCTTGAAATATTCTCTCACAATTTAAAATTTTATGCAAACTCGCTGGGTAAATTATATCTAAAACGATCCCACTTTATTACAAAAATTACATACTGTTCCTGAATGGAATGGACCCAACTGAAGTACAGCTCTGTCTTCTGGCTGACATTGAACTAGGGGATTTCTTTACTCTAGAAGTAATGTGAAGGAATGAAAACTGTGGGAGCAGCAGCATAATTTCTAGGGCACAGAGTCGACACTAGATGGCTGCAGATAATGGAGAAAAGGATCTAATGATACATACTGGAAGCACAGTGCATTTGAGAGGATGTAGAACATGGTGATGTGAGACGCAGTTAAAGAATGACATTGTAGCAGATCCATACTATTTTGAATATAGTTAACTACACTGTCATTATTTGGTCTAAGAGACTTGTGACCATAATTGAAATAATAAATATAGAAATCTGAGAATAGGACGAGAATTTGTTTCTACATCTCTTTTTACCCAGATCGCCACAAATAAAAGTCAGAAGTCACTTAAACAGAATACAGTATCCTACAATTTAATGTCAGTTATGAAAGTTCAGGAGTAAATATATATGTGTATATTAATGGAGGGACTTAATAATTGCAGGGTCTATAATTAATACACCGTATATTGACAAAATAAGCAACATTTTGAATTCAAAAATATTTTTACTGCTATATTATTGAATTAATAGATATATGAGTTTACAAATAAAATATTTATTGTTTTTAATCTATTTATGTTATGTAATATATAGATTGGTGCAAAGCCACTGATCGTTCAATGAACTTTGAAAAAAAACAAAACAACATGGCTTTTTTTTTTCTTTTCTTTTCTTTGTGTGGACATTCAGTACTTGAAAGTGAAAGTCCCCTAAGGTGGACACTGACATTAGTGTTTGGGATAAGGGAGAGCCCAAACACCTGGCGGAGGAAACTCTTCTCAGGCACCTGTGTCTGTGATGCCATTCTTATTATCACTACCCATCATTGATGATGATAATCTCATCATTAATGATGAGATTATCATTGATGAAGTTATGAATGTAGAGCTACCAGTAAATCGAGAGCTTCTTCGCCTTTTTATGGAGCAGTACATCTGACACGTAGCATCAATATGCATATTAATCTCCCAGTCCATTTTTATTTTCATAAAGAAGACCTGAGATACTTAAATCCCTTCACTTGAGGCAAGATATCTTCTCACTCAGAAGGCACTCTACCCTTTTCCGGCCCAAGATCGTGATGTCTTATTTGGATACACTGGTCCTCATCCGGGCCGGTTCCTACTCAACTACAAAGTACTTCAGCGAAAGCTGTAGATCACAATCTGACGAAGTTATTAGGACCACATCATTTGCAAAAAGTAGAGACACAAATCTAAGGCCAACAAAACAGATTCCATCAAAACCTTGGCTGATACTACAAAATTTGTCGATAAACATTATGAGCAGAATTGTAGACCAAGAGTGAAAGTTGGAGTCCAACTTTCACCAGAAATGGATGGATGGATTATGCAACAATAAAATCAAGATATTTTATAAATATTATGTTATTATTTTGGATTTATGTTGCGACATTGTGTAGACATGTGAAAAAGGTTTAAATCATTTTGAAGTTGTTTTTATTTTTATATTTTTTATTTTATTTTGAGACAATCATATATGCATCTTGAGTGATTTTTTTTTTTTCGTTTACTGGATGAATTTCATTACAAATAAATTGTAGAGGTTGGTAGAAGCCAATTGGGTAGGTGATGGAATATCTGTGAGTGCCTGTCTGACAATTGGTTATATTTCCAGAACATGTAGATTAATGGTGTTCACAGCTTGCTGCATTTTAAGCATTCATTTTACACACTTACGGGCACACGCTCTTGCAGACACACAGACCATTTTTACACCATTCAACACTCAAGGATGACTATGGTGAGAGGGATTACAAGAGTCATTGATTATTTCTAAAAGGCGAGGAGAGGATAATAATCTTTTCTTTTTCTTTTTTTTTAAATGGCGGAAGCCTTGAATGTAGTTTAAATATGTCCTCAGTGGTTCTGAAATATTTATCATCTTCAAAATGCAATTTCTACATTTGCCTGGGTTTTATAACATTTTTCACTGCTGCTGAGGGACTGTGTCTTTATCAGGATTGGCTTAGACAGACTTATTAAGCATTGCTATGGTTTTGTACAGTGGTGCACACCCTTGTCTATGGAGCAGATCACAGAAAGAAGACAACCACAGAAATAGGGCTTATGAAGTGTGGGTTATAAGTTAAAAAATGCTTTTAGATTCCTGTTTTATTTATGCCTTGTGATATCAAGGAATCTATTATAGAGATAAAGAGACAGTCATGCTCAACAAAAATCATTCTCTGTTCCTCTATCCTTCATATATCTGAGAAAAGATGTTGACCAAAAGTTTTTTTTTTTGTTTTTTTAATTAACTGTTATGCACAATGATGTTTACATTGTTAAGTTTTACATTCATTTCAATTTTGTACCAGCCTTTTTGCTGGATATTTTGGAAGTCAATACCATACAACTTAACTATTGACTGTGTGAAACTATCTCAACGATTTACTATAAATTACCAAATACTTATTGGTGTTTGTGATCTGTAGTACTTCTAAAAATCTGCAACTTTGGCAGCTATGGCATAACGATACCTTTGGGATGGCACCCAAACTTTTTGAGGGGAACATCCCAATTTGCATACAATAGATTTCTTTGGACTAAATTTGAATCTCCCTGAATGGGAATTTGATTCTTATTTCAGAACATCAGAGGCATGTTCATTAAATCATCAAACAATAACCAACAATGAGTGATCTGACATCGACAGGCTTTGTTGTTAATAAAATGCAAATGCTTGCAATGTGGGATGGATGCGAAGACAGAGGCAGCACAATCTGCCTTTGAGTTCAAATTAAGGAAGAATCAAAGAAAACTGGATCCATTGAGACATGTTAACTTCTTCTGCGAGTTAAAATGGGTAAAATAACTATTGTTTCAGCTGCTTTAACACTGACATGCAAATTTACAAAGTGATAAACTGTATTTAGACTGATATACAAATGCATTTAGAATGCCGCTCTACTGGTTACTTACTGTACCTCACGCTGTATAAATATTATTTTGGGTACCCTCCCACATCTGTTCCAACTATAACCCCAAAAAATATGTTTATTTTTCTACATCGTACACAAATAAAGATTTAGTCACCAATGAACTTCTGGAGAAAATCCTATTTTCCCTTTTATCATTTATGTCTTGTGTAATTTATAAATAAGTATCAAATACTCTCATTGTTTTGAATCCATGGAGTACTGTGACACATTTTATGACAGTGATATGTCTACCACGGTCATAAATCTGTCTTTAATCTGCAAGGTAAAATGGATGTTTTGTCAAGGAAATCTGAAGGCTTTAAAGACAGTTAAACATTTAAATCCTCCCTGTCTTTCTGATGTGATGTCAAAATGAAACATTTCATACAAAGCAAGCAGTACAGCATCTCGGCATTAAGTTATGGTGGGCTTGCCTGTTCTTCAGCAGTAGTAGCTTGCCAAACACAAACTAATGGAGAAAAAGATGAAGGCTACTGAAATATGTCAAAAAGTTCAGCTTCCCTTCAGATCATCAGCAATGTGAAATGCCTTTGAATAACCTGTTAGGTCATCCATTGATTCTTCAATCTAACTAGGCTATTGTGTTTTAAGAAAGCTTTATAAAAAGGCAGCATGTAAGAGGAAAAACAAAAACTCTTTGCTGTATAGGGGAAATTTTGGTTTGCTTTAAACTAATCATAAAATGTGTAGCATGCAAACTATTTAACTTGTAAGTCACAGGGTCATTACAAAAGAGTAAGTTTGGATTAGCTAAATGTTTCTTTCATCACAGTAATGCAAAGGATTTTGTCTTCAGAGGGTATTCAGGCAGAACTAATACTACAAGGAATAATCTATTTTCTCCTGATGTTAGATGAAGAGATCCTCTAGGGTTGGCCTGGGGCCTGAGTATGAGACAACCGAACCCTGACTTCCCAGTTGAGATGCCAGAAGCATAATATTCAGTGAGCAGAAAAGAACTGTAAAGAATGGTTATTTTTGGAGGTAAAGGTAAACTTGCTCAAGCCTTTATAACTTTTTTATCATTCTGTTGCTGAAGTGGCTGATGAGTCTTTGTTATATCTCAAAACTGCACTAAAATAGGGGAAGGTTTTACTCCCGTTCCATAAGACATAAATTATATTACTTAAGACTCTCTGTCAGTTATGTAAAGACTAGGCCATAAAATGTTATCCTTCTGCTTTGCATCATTTTCAGTCATTGAAATCATTTCATTTTGCGTTAAATAAAGAAAGTACTGACAAAACTGTGCAAGCATGTGTTGGGGTTCACTCTGACACGTGGTGAGAAAGAAGTTTGAAATCGGCCTGAGCCAAACTACAGAGAGGAATGGAACTGGTAAAAAAGCTCTGCATCCCAGTATGCACAGCACATCACTGCTCATGTGGAATAAAACCACTGATTGAAGGAGCTTTTTGGAAGAAGGGTTACTTACCTACTTACAAGTAGGTAAGTCATAACCCCTCCACAGAGCAGTGTTCTTCCATGGCTGACAATGTGAACAGGACAGACGTATGTACTTGAACATTTCGGAGGTCTGTTTATTCATTGGCCAAATAAACCCTGCACCTTTGAAGAAGAACTTAGATTCCAACGTTTCCCTGCTTTTTGTCTAAAAATAGGGAGTTGTTTATGGGCAGATAACATTGAATATGGGGGGAAAAGCTACTTTGGTACTATTTGTTTCATTGTGCTTCGCTTTGTTTTGAAATTGATTGAAATGGAGCCATTCTTTTTTTTCTATATTATTTTCCACATTTTTTAACAAACAACACTAATCAAGAATCATTACATATCAGGTTTCAAAGTTGTAGATGACTGTAAACCTAAGATCCAGTATATGTTTCTTCTTTATTCTCCCAACCATATTGCATGCACCGTGGAATAAAGCAATGGCCATTAGTCATCAGTGTTTACATGAGTGATCCTTTAAGCTTGGTAAGGAGAACGAAGGACAAGAGTGATATTCCAACACAGGTTTTGGATTCCAGACCATCTCATGTTTTCTCTACGTCACAGTTGACTGCTATTTGATCTATCATGCAAAGTAGACATATTCATTACAAACAGCTAGTACAGCTTCTAACACCTATATCTTAGATCCAGGCGCAGATAATGAAGCAGGGTGAGGTAGAGGATGTCTTGTTTGCTAAGCACAGTCAATGTAACGTTTAAAGAAAACAGAATAGGATTATATAACTCAGCCGGTACACAGTTACAGTGTAAACCATCTTAAATAGAAGTCTGATAATGCAGCCTCTCAGCGATCAGGTTGTGTCTTTGGCCCTGGACGAGGTATGCATAAATTTGTTTTGGAAAACTGATTCTTGGTATGAAAACTATTTATAGTTTACAATACCGGCAGACTTAGCCTCACTTTACCACAAACTTGTTTAGTGTACAGTTTAACAACTGTCATGTTAAAATGTGATTGTAGCTTTGATCTTACAAGAAAAACAGTCAGTGTCAAATAACAGTGCCACTGAATGCTCCTCAAGTCCTTGACACTGCCACCTAATGGAAATACTTGAATAGATGTTTACACAGCAACACTCTGGAGCAGACATAAAAGCCCATCTAACCGTATTGAAAGTGAAACCTTCATAGTTAGGGCTTAGCTACTCTGGTCTCAATGTTATGAACACATATTTTAGTTAGTTGCCGAAAACAGTATTTACAGTGTATGTTTGAATGGATATTTATTCTTTCGTATCATGTGGCAATAACATTAATACAAGCTACAATTTCATATCCTTAATAATCTCCAGGTAACCATTTCAAATGTACACAAACAGACCTCTTTTTGTTCACAATTAAAATAATTTAGCAAAACTATGTGATCCTTCAAAACACTTCCTGCATTTGGTAAAGAAGTGCAGACAAAAAAAAAACAACAGATTTTCCAAATTGGCTGTTAGTTGGAGAAAAAAAACTTATTTTTTATTGTTTTAATCCGTCAGTACTCACTAATAAACACACACACACACACACACACACACACACACACACACAAAATATATATATTTTTTTTTTTTAAACTGTTTTTTTTTTTTTTTTTTTTTTTTTTTTTTTAAAAAATAATTAGACCTACAACAATTACTCAAACTCATTGAAAGGGGTGATCCTGCTACAGATTTTTCATTCTGTTGCCTCCTCAGTGAAAACTGCTTTTGTGCATATCTATGCATGGTTGCTCAGTAATATAGATGCTCATCTGTGTCTTTCATCAAGTTGACAGCTTTTTTTCTCCTCTGAAAGATAACATTTATTATAAGCGTAAGCAATACATATTGGCCCAGAGTAAATTTGTGGCACATTCCCGCAGCTCATAATCATGGCTGTCTGCATTTAAGTATCTCACATGATCTATTGACTCCATTTTTATTCACTGTATTTCTGCACTCGTAGGTAAAGGGAGTAAGTTAAATCCATGGATGCTCCACAATAATAATCTATAGAAAGAAGATGGTGTCCAATTATATAATATTCTTTAATTTTTCACATACTGAACACCTGCTATAGCTAAGTGGCAGGGTTTACAAAGCCAAAACAAAGGTGTTTTGTTTCTTAAGGACAAAATAAAAGTAGATTAAATACTAATTTATCAATTTGGAAAACTGTTAATTTCATAAATGTGCAACTTATTTTTTATTTTTTTTATTTTTATTTTTTATGAATCCAAGTTAAATATATAACCAACACTGTGTGACATTTCTCTCTGAGGCTCCCTGGCATGGACCTTATTTGGCCCTGGGCTTCATTATATTACATTACTGTTTTTCAGAGTTGGTCGAATATGCAAATCAAACCTTTTGAAATATGAACCTACAGTAAGGGAAAAAAATAACTTCAAAAAGACATTTTACCAGGAAAATTAATATTTTATTAATCATTTCAAGATAATGTGTGATAAGGTTAATTTTGGCTCTTTTTTCACATTACAAATACATGGGAATGCTATCTCATGAGAGAAACTCCATTGTTCTTTAATTTATCATGAAATTAGCTTTTCTACGCTAACTGCCATTGTGCCCTGGGACTTCACATTGTGCTGCGCTGTGTTTTCAATTTTAATCACTCCATGGGAAACACACTCAGTGGCCCCCAGCATTATGATAATATTTATTTTGGCTTGTAATTCTCTAGTGTTTACAACTAATGTGCTGGGGTCAAATGAGAGTCAGTTTAGCTAATGAGATCAAGTTCCACATAAATATGAATGTTACATCTAACATAATATTTGGAAACTATGCAGTCTTGGGTAAAGTTAGCAATCATCCACATTACTAGTAGAAAAAAAAGACAATAACAATTTAAAGCTAAAAACAACAATTTTAGCATGGTAAATTCCCACTGTTGGTGTTTCAAAAATAAATAAATAAAAAATATACAGAGGTGAGTTACCAGTTATGCCAAGCCATTACCCCATGTGGTTGTTGCTCCTCACAACTCGCAAATTACAATAAAGAAGTGGTGGGACTTGATTAAAATTGGGTCAATTAATATATGTGGTGGCGCGCAAATACAAAAGTTCCAGGCGGACCCTTTGTCTTTGTATTAATAAAATGAAGTTGTGATTAATTGTATTAAATTTCAGTGCCAACAGACTGGAGTCAGTTAGCTAACCGTAAATAAAATCCCTTCACCTAGCTGTCACCTCCTGACTGAGGTAACCTGCCACTGTCTCCAGCCAAATGACTCGCCTCTTTGAAAGAGCATCACAACAACTGAGGCATTGTGGTTGAAAGGCAGCGACAATGGCCATTCTACAGCCGTGCCCTGTTTGTGAATGAGAGTGTCAGCACCTGTGCGTGTGCTTTGCTGGTTTTGCTCATCCCGTCACACTACACTTGGCTCCGGGTGTTGGGAGTAATCAATACAGGCCTACCATCACCTACTGTTACTCGCCTCCCATACTGCCTGTTTTGTCCCCAACTTAATAATGAATTACATCCCCCTTTGAGTCCAGTGGAGACTCTCTTTGTAGCCTGCAACAACACACACATGTCCACACCCATTCATAAATGAATAAAATGTAAGTGCTTGCAATTAAAAGGTAAACTTTAAAAGTTTATATTCGAACAGTTATCACCAAATATGTATTATAAAGCATGAGATTAGACATTGTTGATTTTACACAACACTATTACACACGCACACAGCTCAGCCAGCCAACGTTAAGGCTAACATTTCTATTGCATTTGCTAATCATTGATCAATAATTCAGAGGCCTCTCTCATCTTGAAGGGTTCCTGGCTTCCTGAAACATATGGCAGCTGTACGTGTAGCCATGTGTGTGCAAAAGTGCACCCTCCTATGACATCTTCTTTATCTACTGTTCAGATTACTAGGTCCTTATCATAGAGGCCTTTGTGCTGTAATGTCCAACCAGCAAAAGAAAACAACTTAGTTGAAGTTATTTTTTTTTTTTGTTTGTTTTTGTTGTTTTTTTTCTTTAAAGCTTGACTTTTGTTCCTCTCTGTCTCAAACGTTGTTTCATCTGAAGATGGAATGTCCAATGCCAGCTAAACAGCTACCCCAGTAATTTGCAGTGTAAGTCGACATGATGGTTATCTCAATCTAGGGCATCTTTCATTTCCTCCAAACCACGTTTTGCGTCAATTCAGGCTGGTGTTATCTTCTCACTGGGTCTTTTGGTAATTTGCAGGCTGTAAAGGTTTCTTGGTCCACCCTCACTGACCAAGCTAACTCAGCTTACTCTATTACACGCACACACACACACACACACACGTTATTATATTTTTATTTTTTTTTTAGAGCAGATTGAAGAAGCATCACTTGTTGTTGGAATCATATTTGTGGATTTTATTTACTTTTCCTTTGTTGTGCAATTTCATTTATCTCCCTGTCACCTTCCATGATGCAGTTCTGTAGACAACTTAGAGCTCAGTGCCTGAACCTGGAATCGAACACACTACTTTCCAATTGCAAAACATTTTTCATTGAGGAATCGACAACGTGACATAACAGCAAAACTTAACATGTCATGCTACTAAGTAAAACAAACCAATTTGCTCAAAATCTGCATATTTTCGAGATTTGTTTCAACAAAATGTTTAAATTTTGTTTTTGACTAACTTTTTAAGATACATATTTAACTCAGTAATGTGTTCATGCAGTAAACTTGCATATTATATAAATAAAATGATTATTATATTTATACCCGCTAACGTGAACAGTTATGTTTGCTCACTAAACCTTAGAGTCAAATCCACAAGCTCAGACACTTGGGAACAGTTTTTAAAAGGAATCTTCTCTAAAGGTTATAGGAGCCACATGAAATAGAGACACCTTTTTGGCAAATCCTCAGTTTTTATGTTGCATGCTTCAGTCTGAGCGTATCCAACTCTTGCCTGCTAAAGGATGACTCTCCTCTGGCATACCTAGATCATGCTGTGCACATGATGAATAGGAAGAGCTGCTCTTAGAAGTTCAGCGGAGATCCGGCCATGACCCTGCTGCTCTCCCATAGTACTACTGTGCAGGTTTTGTCCTGAAACAAACAACTATTAGCAATTAGTTGCAAACTTTTAATGAGAGGCTTGAGGGGTGGAAAGACACGGGAGCAGAATGCAACTCAAAGAAACTGAACAATCGTGAGGTTAAAAATATGCCCTTTTCAATCTGATATGCTCTATTCAACTTATATTAAACACTTTCTTTGTCACTAGCAATAGGTCATGAATAATTAGTTCAGATAATGTTATAAGGGGATAATCACTAAACTCCTAATGTGATCTCCTTGGATCAGTGAATAAATCACGCAACAGGAGACAAAGAGAAAAAGAAAAAAAGATAAAGATGATAAAATGAGAGGAAGAAGAGATGCAGAGAAACAGTGCTATGAAAGTTAATCTCATCGTTAGTTAATTTATTTATTTATTTCCCCACCCTTGCTTACCCTGCTCTACTCACGGTAATTCTAATGAAGAGCTCTCCAATGACTTAATTTAGAGTGAAGTTAATTGAGTTTGGTGCTACACGACTGCACTTTCTGCCTCGATGCCTTTCTATGTTCTCCTCCAAATTTAAACCCGAGGATCAGAGTGCAAAATTAAACCAAACAGAAACGCTAAGGAGGAAACAAAAACAGACAAAAAAAAAAAAAAGTGTAAGAGATGGGATGAGGAAAAAAAAACAGTGAACAGGAGAGCATGAGAAGAGGTGACAAACACTGAGAAATAGACATGTGTAAGGGGCCGGGGGCCCTCATATCAGGCCCGTCATCCCCGTTGGCTCAGGACTGTAATTAGATTTGGCAGCAACCCCATAATGATAAATGCAGATGATGAATGGAAATGCAAATGTGTGTGAAGTAGCCCCAGCCATCAAAGGGGGGAATATCATTAACACTGTCCTCTTGTCAAATCTATCATTGTCAGTAGTGCCTCCATGCATCCGCCGTGTCCCACCAGCTACAGAGGGGTAGTTCAGGAGTTAAGGAGGAGGCTCTGCTGAGAGTGATGAAGAGGAAATTGAAGCAAAAAGATAATTAGAGGCCAAGAATTATCCCTGTTAAACTGCTTTGCGTGTTTGATTTTTATTGGACTATACATGCCATAAAAAGCTAAAACGAAATACCAGGGTGATTATTTTAAATGCAACATATTATATACTGGTACTGTGTAGACATAATTGTCATTCTGTTTTGTAGTTAGTTAGTGAAGAGTTCAATCTATTTGGCCACATCATACATTTTTAGCTACCTAATATGGTCACAAGGACACAATGCTCACAATGCCTTCAGTCCTTCTAATTTGCCCAAGATGGCCAGATCTATGCTGACTGATTTCCTGTAATCTGTGGAAGGTTGTGAGTATTTTGTCACCTCGCTGACTAATGACACTAATTGTATTACCTTACTGCAATTTACACCAATATAAATTACTAAGGTGAAATTTGAACCCAGTGGGAAACCTCAAAATGTTTTTGGGCCTAAATATGAAATGTTTCAGTGAGCTGTATAAAGATGCTGAGCTGTAATTCAAAAAATTCAAAAATGATTCAAAAAAAAATATTTAACCAGCAATTAAAAAAATAAAAAAACAGAATACATTACAGATACTATGTAAAAGATGATTCATGTAATGACACCAACTTAAATACCCTGTTGAGTGGAGTGGCTGTTGACAAACTAGTTCAGAATTTTACACCCAAAACCACATGTTGCCATTTTTATTTTTCTATTCACTTTTTGTGTTTGTTTTTGTGAGTTTATCATAATTTCTTTGAAGTTTTGAACTCAACTTGTCCGTCCACATAAAAGCCGATGCAAAATCTGACCACAGCTTCTGTCACGTTTTGCTGACTAGATGTTTGCTCTGGAAGTATCTTATCAGCTGACCTCCCGCTTCGCTCTTTTAATATTTTTTCCTGTCTGTACATGTGCCTCACTCAGAAAAGAAGTGCTTCAACAGACATCTGTTTTTTTTTTTTTTTCTCCCCCTGTTTCCTCTCCAGCCTAAAGGCAACAACAAGATTGACCTCTGAGTCGCAGTCACGATCCAATTACCTGCTCAAGGACAAGCACGTAAGTTATACAGCAGGAAAAACTCACACCAGCAACATAAAGCAAAACAAAAAAAAAACTGACATAATATTATCAAATGGAGAAGCAGTGCAGCAGTAATCATATACTCTGTCCAAATACTTTTACCTAGGGCGGCTTTTCCCCTCATTAATTGGGTAAATGTCTAGCAAGTAGCCCTTATTCATGTCTGCTACTGTTTTGTTTGCATGTGTTTACCTCCAAACACTTAGACGAATGTTTAATTGAGACATGGAGGTGGTGGGGGTAAATCAGTGAAGCGAGCAGCAGTGTCTTTTACAGGGGTTGCATGAGCCAGGGCAGCTTTGTCTGACACCTTGAACTAAATTATTGAAAGAGGGTATGGGGGGGATAAAGACGCTAAGAGGAGGACACTCTGACATTAGTACTTGTTGTTGTGGGTGCTGCTCACACTAGTCCATATCTGTGTGTTGGCACAGGCTTTTGTGTGTCTTTGTCTGCGTGTGTCAGAGCAAGGTTGCATAGTTAAAGTTATTTGAGCAGATAGGAATTTTTTTTTTTTATTACAAGTCAAACAGGATATTCTGTAGATTGGAAGATTTTATTTAAAAAAATTACCATGTTTTATATAGCTTTACTTTGTTTTATGGGGGGGGAAGTATATAATGCAAACAACTGGTTGTAAACTGTTAAAAAAGACAAAAACTGAGCATCATCTCTCTATGCTCCTCGCATCACATTAAAAAAACACTTCCGGGTTACACATGCCCTTAAAACTCAATTTCAAGTGGTTGTTAAAGTGGGAGTCTCTGATAGACACGGTGGTATCCTTTTCCTCGTTTGACCCAGACACTGATCTCATCTGCAGTAAAAAGGGGCCTCTACGTCCTAATCAAATCACTCATTAACTATTTAGTGGATCAAAAGTTCAGCGGACCATTGTCTCTGAGTCAAGCATCTATGGCGGCTAATCCACTTGAATTAAACGGGTACATATGCATGCGAATACCAACCTGGGCAGGCGAACACATGAAGTCTGGAGCCATAGATGTGTACACAGTGTGAATACTCTGACAAAGAGAGACACGCAGACTTTGATGAAGCCAAATTGGAATACAAGTGTGGGGGTGGTTGGCTTGTGTGCTGCTTATAAATAATTTGTTGTCCAAGAGACTCTGCTTACACCCGTCTGTCAGCAACCAAAGGGTCATGTGGACAACTAGCATCAGAGCGGCTCGCCGTCAGTCAACATAAACCTGAAACCAAGACATACCGGCCCAACATCTTATTAGGCCGCCAAATGATGTACCACAACAAATAAATAAATTATTTAATATGTATATTGTTGTGCAAGAGTATGTATATCTTGTTTCTTTTCTTTTACATTTTTTCACCTTACAACCACAATCTTCAGTGTGTTTGACTAATCTGGAAACTCTGACACGCAGATGAACCTCTCAGTCGAATACTTTAAAGAGACAGTTTTGAAGAAGCAAATGTTGTACGTCTCTGAAGGGGTACACACCTGTGTAATGCTTTCCCTTTTATCTCCGTGAAATAGCTCAACCTCATTCACACTGAAGAGAGAGAGAGAGAGAGAGAAACTGAAATAATACATTTTCCCCTCCACATTTCTGAAATTCTCACAGGTTTTCTTCAATTGTTTCCCTGTATTTAGTTCCATCCTTGCTTTAATCACCTTTTTCCAGTTTCCCTTTTCTTGCTAAGCAGAAGCAATGCCGCAGCATGACGCTGCCACCACTATGTGGGGTAGAGTGTGTATGGTGACAGAGTTTACACTGCGATTAAATTCCACACATTTGGGCTCTATTTACCAATTAGGAATTTATAATAATACATGATTATAATTCATGTATATTTTTTGTTCTATTACCACATAACATTGTGCTACTTACATTTTCAAATCCCTGTCAAATACACTGAGATTAGTGTTGTAACATGAGAAAACGCAAAATAAATAAATAAAAATAAAAGTCATTTGCAGGGCATTCTAAGAATTTCATTGTTGATTGAGGTTGCCTGTAAATCCTTTATTTGAAAGCATTTTCTGTCTCTACCATGTCTTGACCATTATCTGTGAAGGATGGCATCTGCCCACATCAGAAAACACTCCTTGAGAAATAAAGCCATGTCTTTTGCACTTCTACTGTTACAGAGCAAAGGGTTGTCTCTGGACAGGGCTGTATGTATCTCACTGTCAGATCTAATTTAAACCAAACTGACAGGGGCCACGGCAAAGTCTCCTCAGTCAACTGTCCAGTCATGTGGGGATTTGTGGTGTGTGTTGGCGTGATCCAAGTGCAAGGTGAAACATTTCTGACACAGCAGAGGGTCAAGAGAACATAGGCACCCTCATTCTGATGTCTTCCAAAACAGAATTACTTGAGGGGACTTTCTGATGCACCAATACACTCTGTAAATCTTTTATAGATGGGCGTCCATGGAGGATTGCTGCTCTGTGTCCTGAGGACATTGCCTCAAGCTAAACACTCTCTTACTCTTGGTGGCCACGGCTGTTTAACAATGCTTTTTTTCTTGTTTGTCAGCCCCAAAAGAATGCCCTGTAATGGAAAGGACTCACACCTGAAAGACAAAAGAAACAATGTGACCAAACATCTGAGGATGTTAAGAAGACATGAAAGACCATTTGTCATTTCCAATTACAGACCATGTACCAACGGTCATATCAAAGGTCCTGACTCACGTAGAGATGTTGCGATGACTCAAGAGAAAAGTTTATATATATATATATATATATATATATATATATATATATACAGTTCTTGCCACCTTTCTTAAGCAGAAATAATGTAATGTGGTGATATGCCATTGCCAAAATACCACACCAAAACCAAAGTAACAGGTGATCTTTTAGAAGGAATCACGAAGCATCATTAACTAAATTATATCTGAACTCATGAAACAAATTACTTTTGCGGCTAAAAATAAATTAAAGATAAAGTATAAGACAAGAACAAAATATGACTTCTCACTTCCAAGCTGTAGAGAATACAGTATACTATGGAATAAAAGTTAAGCAGATATAAAGAAGAGACTAGTATGATATCAAACACAGAGCTAAACTCTGTATAGTTTTTATTCATTCCATTGTTTTCTGGATTTTTGAGATGATTGTTTCATTTACCAAAATATATTCCCACACACAATTACATGAGATATGATTTTTTTATCAAAACATGTCCCCGTTTAAACATAAATGCTTTGATTGAAATGTCTCCATGCAATTGTGTTTTGAATAAGTTATTGTAAATGCCTTTAGAGGATGATTGTGGAAAGATGTAGAACAAATACAATATGACAATATCCTGCTGACAACTGTTCTGCAACACAGTTTTGAAGCTCACAGACACAGTCACAGTTTCAGATACACGACAAAGCCTGTTCCCATTTCTTCAAGGCTCGGGCTTTGATGTGTGATGAGTCTGAAGCTTGCCAAGGAGTCTGCTTCTAAGTCTTCGCCAAGACTCTTCACCTGCAGCTACAAGCTTCTTGTGATGTCCAAAAAAAGTATGTGCACCTGTATAGAACATGGTGTTATCTTGCTCTAAATTGCATTTTCAATATAAACTACAGGAAAAACAACAACAACAAAAAAGAAACAGTTATTCTGTTTGTCTTCATTTTTCATACTCTGTTATGTGACAACATTTTTTAAAACTATGTAGGTTGTACAGCTGTCTGACATGACTCTGTCATTGCTTTAAATTTGAAGGTAGACTTCAGTGAATTAGGTGAGAAGCATTTTCTGGGCTGTTAAAAACATCATCATAGTAAATATCAAATGTTGACAACATAGGATTTATGGTTTGTTTCAATTCACAAACAGACTTAGCAAAATGTAGTGCATAGTCACCAAAAGTACTGCAGTACTTTCGGTGACCTATGAAAACCAGACAGGAAGAGTAACATGACTCAGCATGTTTGACTCAAATCCAATTATTTCTCCTCCCCCTTAATGCAGAAACTGCAGTTGTGCAAGTTGGTAAAAGGAAAACAAGAAAATAAAAAAATAACACAAAGAAAAAGAAACTGACCCATAATGTAAACTTATAGTCATTGTTGGATTACTGATGTTCAGGAGAACAATAAAGTTAAATCTCAGAGAGCTAATAATGAATTCAACAGGCAGTTAATGAGATTATCAGTGTTTTGCAACGTCAAAACTCTAGATTCAAAGAGGTCTGGATAAAGATTTTAAGTATTTGTTCCATCCGCCTTTCCCCTTGAATATTCATCTTACTTTCTTAGCCGCATTAGCATATCAGTTAACGCACTCATCATATAAAACAACATAACAGTGTTGAAAGGTCAACATATCAGGTAATCAGTCCCACTGATAAAGGCAAAGAAACAGTTGATTGAAGATGCTGCAGATAGTGAGAGTTCAGATGTTTCTCTAACTGATATATATCACTTCACTTTAACCTTTAACAGTTTTCCTTTTGTTTATAATCTTCTCTGCACCTATATGTTTGAGACAGAAGAGTAAGCGTCAGGCAACTCAAAAATCAAATTTATTTGACATCAAAATAATTTTTAATGTGCTTTTTAATTTTCCATATCTAATAATTACATTAGACTGAATTCTATATTTTAGAATCAATAATGTTTACAGTATGTGTGTGTGTCCAGATGATTTGGTAACAATTTGAATCTCTGTTTACAATCTTCGTTTTACAGTTTAATTGAAATGTACACAAAGCAAAGAAATCTGAAATTTATAAATGTCATTTAGCTTTCAAAATTGGTCAGCAGGTATTTTCAAAAGCTTTTTTTCGCATCCTAATACAGTCAAAATGAATAGGAAAATAAGGAAATCTAAATAATAAAATTCTGAAATGAAGTATATCAATATTTTTACAAAATATAGCAAGCTGCATAGGCTTTTGAAATTATTTATGTACAGTTTCTCAGCTGAAAACTGAAAACAAGTGAATTTCTATTAAGTTTCCAGCACAGGTCATTGCAAAGGCAGTGTTGCTCACTTTGTGCATTGCACTAACCATAGGGAGCACCAAGAGTGTGTGCTTGGTGTGTGTATGTCTACAAATACAGAGGCTGAGCTATTGGTATGTTTAAGACATGCATGCATGTGTGTGCTTCTGCTTTATGCTGGGTTTGGCTAGCTCACTGCTGGGAGCCTCATAAAGCTCTCAGTTTGACGACCAACTGAGCAGTAAATTAATTAATCATCATTTTATGCCTCATCAAGCGCTTTGCCCGCTCCTCGCCACAGGAGCCCGTCCCAATTAGCCAACATCAGAGCCAATTGTTTAGCTTAGCTTACTCTAGGTGTGAAAGAGAAGATGTTAAGACAGAGGGGGGAAAAAGTAATGGAGATAGCAGATTGTAGAAGATGAATACATACTTTTTATGTTTCTTTAAAGCATTAGTAGTGGAGTAAAACTGTATTTCAAAGCAGCTTCTAGTCATAGAAGACGTTTGGTATATTTTGTAATAAAAAACAATTGTGATATCAATTGAATCATAAAGATAAAATTATGATATTAAACAAAAAAAAGTTGTTCCTTTTCCCCTGAAATCTGGTTCAGATTAAAATGTGTCACTTTTAGCAGATAAAGCATAAATAACGAGTCATCTAATCAGGCTACAGTGCAGGCCAGAGCTGCTTGCCTCATCATGGTGATAAAACATAAAGGGGCTCTATGTTGAAAAATTCTGATTGTCACTACACATTTTAGCAATGGGTGACAGAGAGGCAGACAGAATGACATTGTGGCAGGGCAGCCAGGAGGATGCCAACAGCCACGCCAGGGGCAGGGACGGAGGGATGGAGAAGCAGATGTTGTTCATCACCCAGAGGTGGTGGGGGTATACTGTGTGTGGGTTTTTTTTTGTGTGTATGGCTGTGTATGTTTATGAGGAACTACAATGGTGGACCGCATACCCGAGTGTGTGCGGATGCGACAGTGAGCTTGCGTGCATGTGATAATGCAACGGTGTGCCTCCCCGCTAAGAGAGGTGTGCACATGGACGACTCTTACAGAGCCTGCAAAGTGCTCGAGGGGGAAGTACCTACAGAGGCATCTGGCAAGAGGAGCCAAAATAACAAAGGTAACCTTGCCTGCAGTGATGTACACTGTGTACAGCCACTGGTATGGTGGTTAAGTACGGGGTGTTGTGTGTATGTGAGACTTTTGGCAGTGGTGTGTGGAGTTTTTATTATTATTATTATTATTATTATTATTATTATTATTATTATTATTATTATTATTATTATTATTAT
>CAEFZX010017517.1:0-36031 GCA_903066825.1 Alfaro cultratus
TATATATATATAGATATGAAAGTTTTTCATTATCTAATACAAATATAAATCTGAAAGCTTTAAAAATTTTAAGCTTTTCACCCATAGAATCAATAATCCATTAAAACAGCTTTCGTTGCAATTACAGCTTCAAGTCATCTAAGAATCTCACATCTAAATATGGATTTCTTTGTCCATTCTTGTTTGCAACCTAAACCAAGTTGAGACAGATTTGATGAAGAGCATATGTGGCAAAACTTAGAAAGAGTTTTTAAGTTTTGCCACATATACTTCATAATTTTTTTTCCTTGGATCTCTGCAGCTTCTTCAGAGTTGCCATGGACCTCGTGGCTGCTTCATTCACCAAGGCCAAGCAGCCAGATTAAGTGGAAGGCCATGCCTTAGTAAGATGTATATGAAGGAAGAATTACACTCGAGTGAATGCTACCTATAAACTAAGTAATGATGGATGCCAGCTGCTTGAATTAGATTTAGGGATATCATGGCAAGGGGGCTCAATGCAGAAATAAAACATACCTTTTTTTATTTGTAGAAAATTTTGCAAATTAAACATCTAATTTCTTACTACTGTGTATTTGTCTATCACATGGAACCTTCGTAAAAAAAAAAAAAAAAAAGAAAAGAAAAAGAAAACAAACAAAGAGACAATACTATCCATGCTAAAAACCAACAATAAGCTTTTGATAGTACTGTAAGCTAAAGCAAAAAGACACTCTTTAGGAGGCACAGAACAACCCAAAACAAAAGATTCAGTCCATCGCAAATAATGCTGTACACACAACCATGCCTGTGTGACCCCCACACCATGCCTGCGGGTCCCTATAGGGACCTCGCTCCCTATAGGGAGGGACATATCCCTATATGTCTCCCACATATAGGGATATGTGGGAGACCTCGCTCAAACCCATATATAGGAAAAGCAAATCTGTGGTCACAAAACAGCACTAAGCTACAAATCACTCTTTGCCAGAGAATGGGAAAACAAGCCTGGTGAACATTAACAGCTTATTTTTTTAGTTCGTTAAAACCCAAAATAAACAAATTTTTGTGGATAAGCTGAGTTTGAGCTTGTTATGCACAATGCAGACTGAAACGAGATGGTGGGCGTGCGCTGATTAGCAAGGGCTCTAGCGCAGAGGGAAGCAGAGATGACATTTAGAGATGGTTCTATAAATACTGAACAAACAAGATGAGACCCAAAAAGAATTTTCTGACAATTAATTGCAAAAAAAATTATTGCAATTTTCTAATTTTCCAAGCAAACTGGAAGAATCCTGCATAAATTTTCAAAATAAAAATAAAAATTATTTCACACAATATATTCTCAGGCTTCAGTTAACAAAAAGTTTATTATCACCCTTAGCCACGAGAGTTTTTGTCATAAATAAAATGGTATACTTCATAAAGTCAGATCATTATGGAAGGTGATTTTGTTTGTTACAGTGTTAAACCAGTATTTCTAAATTGTCACGTTGTTTTTTTTGTAACGTTGTGGCGTGTAATTGTGAAAAAGTAGTTGCTTGACAGTTTTTTGGGTTTTTTTTTTCACTTTTTCTTCAACTTTTAAAATTAGACCACAACAAACCAAGCTTTAAAAGTGCGGATTTTAATAATAATGTTTGCTAAGGGAACCATTCTGGCTCTTTATGAAATTTACCTCCAAAATCTAATAACTGGTATGTCACCCTTAGCGTCAACAACAGTCATCAAAAATTTGGCACAAATGGCAATTAGCCTTTTATCTCACTGCTAATAATCTTTGGCACAATCTTTTTGGGAAATTTGTTTATATAAATCAATAGAGAAGGGTTATATTCCTGAAGAGTCAGACCCGTAGGTATAATTTGGCTCACTCTCTTACTGCATAAACCATCAGCTCTAGAGCTTAAGGTCACAAACTTATGGTCAAACATTTTTCTTCAGGTGCAGAACAGAATTCATGAACAAATTAGTCAACTGTTGGTTTGAAATTTTAACTCTCCTATAGGGCCAGGTTGGCTTGGCTTGCTATTTGCCCTAATAAATTAGATCATTATTAGGAAACTACATCATAATTATCATTCAAATTAGATTAGTTGTCAGAAACATTTAAGTGTGAAAAAGGGAATAACAAAAATAAAACTCCTTCAATACATTTTCACAATATTGCCCTTAGAGCCAATAGCGTCAATTCATAGATTTTTTAAAAAAAGCAATAGACTTAAAGGTCATGCTACGTCAGCCTATCCTACCTCCACCTCAATTGTCAAACAGTTATAATTGACTTGAAAACAGAAAACGCTGAGTGGATGCTAAAACTGTGTAGGTTTTCTATGATTCTGAGGCAAATAGATATCTGTAAACTAGTGATATTTATCAGCTGCTCCATGTGTTGTTTGTATTATTTTAGAACTGGTTGTACAAACTAAGCTGGTAACTTGATAAAAAAAAATCATTATGCAAAAAATCATGCTAGCACTCTCATTACATGAATGTACATGCTGATAAACATAAAAAGCACATGGCATTAGACTCTTAAAGTTGGAATATGTGATAGTAAGAAGTTGAATCAGCAAAAAAAAACAACTGGAAACACAAACATAGCACAGAAGTGATGCAGATAGGTGTAGGAAGTCTACTAAAGGGCAGGGCAGCTGTGATGGTGATCATATGCCTCTGTCATGAAAAAGGACATCTTAGTTACTGAGTTCAAAGGAGCAATGACTCAAGTCATGTCATGCTGTTGACATATTCCTGAGGGAAAACAGCAGCACATCAGCAGAGACATATTAAATTTTCTCAGCAAAGCTAAGCTATTACTCTGCAAGAGAAAACAACAACCAGCTTTCTATTGCATTTTCAGTCCTGAGGATAGTCTTTGGATATCGCAGGAACGCTTCAAGGACAGTTGAAGCCAGGGGATGTAGCGCCAATTGCAGCTTCTGCTTATCTGTTTTTCCCTCAAATTATTTTCTGGCTAAAAGGTACGCAGACATAAAAAAATAAATAAATAAATCTTTCCACCCAGGGGTTTTGTTAAAGGTAAAACTGGACGGTTCAGAGGAAGAAAGAAACTGGAGGACGATTTAGTGTAGGTCTCTGATGTTCATCTCTGAATCACCTTCGTTGATTTTGTTGTTTGTTTGTTTTTTCAGCACTGCAGGGCCAGAGTCAAAAGTGATGAAAAGGACCAAACTGAGAAAAAACAACCTACTTGCTCTATAATATCTTGCTAATGTATTGACACCCTGTTAACTTTTCACCTCAAACTTCCATTTAGTTCATTGAGATTCTTTCTGATTCTGTGTGACACAACTGATTAGATGGAATATTTAGCAGGATTTTTTTTTCTAGTGCCATTTATGCAAATACTCCCATTATATTTTGGTCTGTATGACTGACATTCACTACCATTGTAGTAGTACATTTAGTGCCCATTAAGCTAAACTGATAAAAAGGGTGAGCACATTCTGCAACAATTTTGTAATTGAATGGTTTTTCTGATATAAAGCAGCCATTATAAATCCAGCTGTTCAGAAAAGGATTCATAGGTGTGATAGAGAAAGAAGGTAAACAAATAGCATCATAAAAATCCTAATAATAGCCAGAGCTAAACTGGAATGGTTTGGGTCAAAACATGCTCATGTGTTAGAATGGCTCAGTAAAGACCTACCGCTGAAACGGCAACAAAAGATGCTCCATTCAGGCGAGAAGAATACAAATGCTATACAAATATCGACTAGTTTGTGTTGGTCTACAACATAAAATCCCAAAAAGCGATATCTGCAAGACAGCATAATAAAAACTTTACAAACATGCAGTATTTTTGTAAAGAATCTGCTTAAAATGAGGATTTGGACTGGAGGTGTGTTCCAGGAGAGATAGTTGATAAAACAGAGCATCTATTTTTGTCCTGATGGAACACACACACACTGATTGCCTGCAGTGCAGGTCTCTGTTGTGATTGGCTTACAATCAGAAAACACTGCTGCGTTTAGTCAAAGGTTACAGGCAATCATTGTAATTTGCTAATGATACGCTGCTTTGGTGTCATCAGAGCTTGCCGCAATGAGACAGCAGAACTAGTTAAGTACTTTGTAAGTCTAAGCAGTTGGCCTATTAGTTTGTCACTCTGGATACTCAAGGCACCCTCAAGGCTGCACGCAATATTGCAAAATATGCGAGCTGTGTTACATGTCGCTGCTTTCTTGTTCTGCATATGCTCCTGCAGGCACAAAGTTGACTCATTATGTGGAGCTCAGAGAGCCCTTAAAAAGCCCCTCTCAGTCACGTGTTTAACTTTGCATCAATTTAAAAAAGCACAACTTGTTGTACGAGAACCCCAACTACGACAGCGACTGACGGCTCTTACCTGAAGGCTTCGATGAGTCTCTCCACCTTCTGTGCTTCTCCTTGAACTCGAACGTGAGCCTGGAACTTTCTCAGAGCTTCGTCGAGTTCCATCCCTGAGAAATCCATCTCATCCACCACACAGCTATTTAGAGGAAAGCAGAAGGAGGCTGCACTTAGTTGTTGTCAGTCAAAGAAGTGTTTTGAATTCACAGCAAACTGTGTGTCAGAGTTGATTCTAAGTCTCTCTCTTAAGAGTCATATTTCTATTACAGATCTTCTGACCTGGAAGATGCACATGTCAACACACACAAATAAAATGCAGAGGAAAGTTTCAGGTGACAGCTGGAGATAAGTAAAAGGAAGAAAAATAAAGAAATCCAAAAGGAGAGGAGGCAAAGGAGAGGCACATGAAAGGCTGAAGGCAGGCTATGGAAATAACAGAAGTACATACTAGAGATTCCACGTGTACATTAGTGAGCTTCTGCACATCACATATGTCTGTTTGACTCAGTGAACGAAAAGTGAGGCTGAGTACTTATGAGTGTGTTCAATGCAGTGACCTATTTCTGCAATCTCTACAACAACCTCAGCAAAAAGCCCCTCCATCCTGGATCTCTGAACACTGATTGGATGGGTGAGCAACCACTAAGTATGGTAACAACAGGCATTTACAGATGTGCCACATATCAGCAGAACCCTATGTTTGCTACATGTCAATCTGTAGACAACACTTTTCATAATTCCTTACATTGCTTAATCAATCAAAGTCCCAGAGACACAAATATCTTAATGAATCTTTTATCTTTGAACTTTAAACCCAGACAAGAAATAAAATGGATAAAATCTGCCTTTACCCTTGAAGTGAAAGCCAGAGCTACTTTGAAGGAGCCGGAAGGTGGGATGGATTTTATCTACTGTTGTCTCCCCGATTATCGAGGAGCTGTGACTTTGACGCAGCTTAGTGTCAAAACACTGTGGTCTCTCACAATCATTGAGGATCCAAAATATCCAACAGCTGGGTTTGTTGACCGTCTTCAAATGTACCCACACACTCTACTTAGTTTTCAGCTTGCCAGACCAACCCTTTAACCCCTCTCACCTTCACCGCCCCCTTTTTTTAAATTAAATTCAGTGCTGTTCATCACTTATACTGTCTTCCAAAAATATTTATCTTTTAGCTTTTTTATGTTAAATTTGCAAACATAGCTTTGTTTTTTCTATTTTATGTGGTAGTTCAGTACTAAATTTTGAAGTGAAAATAACACAACACAAAAAATTCATGGTTTTAATTTTATGTTCTTTATATAATAAATTCAACTTGGTAGGTTAAAACTTTGACAGAACCATTCTAATCAGATGATTTAATCTAAACTATTCCAGGGTAGCGTTTGTTGTGTGTTCAGGGTAATTCTCCTGTTGGAAGGTAAACCACCTGTTTTGCATTCCTAAACTGGTTTTCTTAAGACTTTTCTTTAATTATTTATGGTTTCACTCTGTACTTTAAGACTTTGTATTGTTCAGGTTTGGTTTGGATGGATGGATGGAAGGATGGATGGATGGATGGATGGATGGATGCTTTATCTGATCAGTTAGATAAAGCATTCTTTATCTAACTGATCAGATGGATGGATGGATGGATGGATGGATGGATGGATGGATGGATGGATGGATGGATGGATGGATGGATGGATGGATGGATGCTTTATCTGATCAGTTAGATAAAGAATGCTTTATCTATGATAAAGAATGCTTTATCTAACTGATCAGATAAAGCATCCATCCATCCATCCATACATACATACATCCATCCATCCATCCATCCATCCATCCATCCATCCATCAAACCACATTATGGATGGAATGTGTTTTACAGGTTGAGAACAATTCTAGTTTTTCTTGCAGCCCTGCCACAATCACCAGATAGTTTTATGGAGTTCCCATCAAATTCTCATCCTATCTATAAATTTGTCCACTTTAGCTGTGAATAGCTGTAAGCATAGATTTAAAATTGGCATCTTGTGTTCTTCTCTCAGTTCAGGTGGATGGCCATGATTTGGTAGGATTGCAGTTGTCCCATAATGGTATATTGAGCACAGCTTTGTGCAATGCCTGAGCACAAACACTTTCCAGATTTGATTTTTTTGGTGTATGAACACTTTTGCAAGGCACAATGCATGTCTCTCTATGCGCCAGGAACTTTAAATGAATACAGTGCACTTACTCGAGGACATCCCTGTTGAATTGCAGCTTGCTGTTGCCCAGGAACTCTCCAATCATCTGTCGACTGAGGCCCTTCCTCTGCAGTAGGAAGTGTGCCACGCCTATAGCCGTGTCCGGGACAAAACCACGCGTGATCAGGAAGTGGATGCCCCTCTCGGGGTTCCTGGCGCCATCAAAACCAGAGAAGCAGAAGAGTGTTATTATTAGCATTGTGTGTTGTCATTTTGGGCTTTCAAGTGTACACGTGTAGGGTTGTGTAGGTGTTTGTGTGTGGGTGAGACAGAAGTTGTGTTTCTCTGTATTTGGGAGTAAAATAGCTTAATATGTGTGTGTTAGAGAGTGTGAGTAGAAGGGAGTACAAACTGGGAAAAGAAGCATGCACTCATGCAGAAAAGCTGTTAGCTCATGACTTTGAGATCAGCTCGCCTGTCACTGAGTTCATTTACTTTAATTTGTATTAACTAATATTAAATGAAGGCCCACCATAGAATCTATTTTTAGAACCTGAGCAGCTCTAGCATTGTTCATGGCCTCCTCCACTGCCTCTAGTATTCTGCTGCATTTTGCACTCCACTTTTTATCTCCATCCTCCTCCTGGATGTTTTTTTATTTTTTTCATGGACATCACACAATCAGAAGATGGGACCAAACAGACGCTTCCCCCCGGCAATTACAAGCAATAATAAGCTGCTGTTCATAAGTATTTTAAAGGGTTGTTGGGAGTTTGTTCAAAACAAACATCAGGGCTTTGAAGTCAAAGCCAGAGGATGGGGAAATATTTAACGTGTTTTTATTTTGTCACAGATCTTTATATGAACTGCCATCCCACTCACACGTTGAACAGGTTGAGTCCGATCCTGTAGAGGCGTTTGCGATGTGTGTCGGTGGACAGGGTTGGGGAGCGACAGGAGGCTGGATCCTGGCAGCGGTCCCTTGGCAGAGAGACGACAAGGGCCTGCAGGGAATCCGGACTCGGACCCCCGGGGACCTGCTGGGGATGAGTGTAGTGATACTGCTGGTACTGTGTGTAAATTTGAGCAGGTTGCTGATTAGACTGCACTGAGGTGGAGATTGACGTGGAGGTAGAGGTGGAAGTGGAGGATTCCAGTCTGTCTAAGCTGTTTTCCCTCTCCATCCCAACCCCTGCTGCAGCTGGTGCCGCAGACCCCCTCCTAGATCCCGGATCGACCATTTCCAGCTCCTCGCTGGGCGGAGGGGCAGGAAACTCGGGTTCCTCCATCGACTGCCCATCCCCTCCCCCACCTGTCCCACTAACAGAGGGCTTCCTGCTGCCTGGTTCTCCTCCATTTGCATTTCCCAGAGAGGTGGTGGTTGTGGTGGTCGCGGATGAGATGGTGTAGGAGCTATTGCTGTCTATGTGAACAGTTACATCCCTGAAAGCCATAAGCAGGGAGCTGGCGCTCCGGGGCAGGCCGGCACTTTCTGCAGCTGCACGAAGGGCCCCGGGATCCATCAGAAGTCCCTTCCCCTCTCCTCCCTCTGACAGGCTCCAACCACGAAGAGCATCATCGATGGACTGAGCCAAGGAGTGAAGCTGCAAGGGCAGTAATAAGAAAAACGCACATTAAATCAGCAACTCTGTGTGAGGTTGTCTGTGTTGAACTACAGAAAAGTTCATAAGTTCAGGCTG
This sequence comes from Alfaro cultratus, assembly GCA_903066825.1. Classification (NCBI taxonomy): domain Eukaryota; kingdom Metazoa; phylum Chordata; class Actinopteri; order Cyprinodontiformes; family Poeciliidae; genus Alfaro; species Alfaro cultratus. Next base: position 8,204 of record CAEFZX010017517.1, read on the forward strand.
ATAATTAATGACTACTGTAAGACATGTCAGACTACTTACCCAGTGATGAACATGCTATTATATCAGCAAGGCTCCCGGTTTACTAAAGGGTAATTTGCGGCTTGATAAACTTGACATTACTTTACGTTTCCAGATTTTAATCCATCTTTAAGCACACTGGAACTCTCTTGTACAAAACACAATAAATGTTTAAAATATGTCAAGACAAGACCCACTCTCTTAGCTCAGGGTCAATTGCTGCACATAAGACGCACAATGTAAAGTCATCATTATAGTGGAACATGACATACAAGCTTTGGAGCAAAAGGTAAACATTTACCACAAACTGTCTGCGCATGTTCAAATAGGTTCGATTTGTATTAAAGACTCCAGATGATTCAGTGAACCACCTACAGTTCAGCTTTTGAGTGTGAAAAACACTGTATGAATTCCAAAGAACAGATCCTAATGTGCTCCTCAAACTTTTAACACCAAGCAAGGATGGTGGAACACCATGTTTTGCAGAAGGATTCACACCTAGAGTAAGAATAAGATTCTATACATTCAAATATATTAATTGACTAGATCGATTTCAACACATTACAAATTTTAACAAAACGGAGTTGCTTATTTTAATAGATTGCTCTGAGTCAGAGGTATGTTTCATTCTTTCATTTTCCTCCATTACATTCCTGTTTAAATATTTTCAGGTTTCTGAGATTCTTTCTTCACGAACCACAAGTGCCTCTGGCATTCGGTCATTTCCACAAGTTTATCGCATCAGATCTTGTTTATATCTCCACAAAGTACACTGACCTGTTCAGAGAAGCAGTCTTCCAGCTGTGTGAGTGTAGGTCCAGATGTCTGAGATGGAGCCTGACTTGGAGCTGATGACGGGGCATTTGCTGGGGCTGACGCTGGTGACGGGGGAAGAGATGTGGAGCGACATGGAGGTGGAGGAGGAGTTTTTGAGCGTAAGGGAATCTGTCCACCTCCTGGATGCAGAGTGTAGCTGTGTCTCTGGGCCGCATTCCTGCTCCGGGATGAAGGGCTGGGATGGCGCAGGGAGATGCGGCGAGGCAGCTTGCTCTCTGACAGCGAATTGCGGATCTTCTGGAAGTTCTTGCTAAGCTGGTACTGGCGGAAGGCCGTTTGGATGCGGCGAGCTGCCCGTCTTGCGATCAAATGGCCTCCATACTTCTGCTCTAGCTCCTCTATCTAAGGGCACAGGAAGGCGGTGAGTGGGAGTGAACACATCAAACACCTGTAAATTGCTTAGAGAGTCATTGAAAAACACTGCAAGAGTGATAAACCCACTGAAACATGTTTTAATCATTCATCAGCAATCAAACACGCTGCCATTTTCAAGCAATAAGATCAAAAGAGCCAAGAGGAGTCCTGAAATACACTCTCACACTGTTCACAGAGGTTTCCTTCTTAATTATATGTTGGCTCTAGCTGAAGTGGTGTAGGGCTTATGGAATCATCATCCTACTGCTAATACTTCATAGTAAGGATATAGAGATGGACTGTGATACATTGAGTTGGATGAATGGGGGGAAAAAAGTAAGCCTATTTGTTTGCAGCTCCACCCAAAAATCTTACAAGTTCTCAGAACGTCACCTCTAATATTTCCAGAGGAGCGGGAGGCAGGTGAGGCAGGAAAAATAGAGGGAAACCTCACAATATGTCTGCTGTGTGTCTGGTCACACCAAGAGTGGATACATGCACTCAAGCACCGCAGCTGCACAGCAAGATACAACAGCAGACCCTTCAGTTGTTTGCTATGAGGAATAAAGACATCTTCAGCCACAACGAGCAGTTATTAGTTGTTACCATGACAACCTAGCATCTCCCTTTCCTCTGTTCCTGTCGCTGTGGCACTCAGTATCCTGGGTGTTCTTTTTCATGTCAACAGAGACGGAAATAGATCTAAATAGGAATCTTTTTTGTCAAGAAATCTTCTCTCTCTCACACACACATACGCACCTGCTCATGTTAAACAAGGTAGCGCTGCCAGCAGTTTTTACTCCAAACCCTGTGATTGAGCATATTGATCCACTAGGGAAAAGGCATACCTGTTTGTTTTTGTTCTCCAAATTGATCTCATACTCGCTGGGTCCCTCCCTCTTCAGCCCCTTCACTTCCTGTCCTCCAGCAGAGGAAGTCCCATCCTCCAGGCTCAGGATCTGTCCGCTGCAAGGGAAATAAGAGCAGAGAGATTTCAGTTCCTCCCCTACGACCAAATATCTTCACTTTTTACAGGGGCCTGGCCTTCACCTCTGTGAAGTGGGAAGAGATTCATAAATTAGGCAGAGCCTGGACTGTGATGGCCTGAGGGGCAGATGACTGACTTTCCGTGTCCACTCTTATTTGGTCAGACTTGTGGCTCCACTGCAAGTTGCAGGCAACGGCTGAATACAAAAAAGCTGACAGCATATAGAGTCCAGATTCAGAGGCAATATCCTTACATGAAATTTTTAAAATTGTGTTACCTGATGTTAATTGATAAACTAGATTAACTACCCCCAGGCTTTTTGCACAAGAACTTTTTTCAGACTTTTTGTACAAGAACGTGTAAATGCTTTAAATCTAATGGAATAAATTCATTTTTGGGTGCAGTAGTATATTGAAAATTTGAGTGTGTAGTGGTGGGGGAAGGAGGATGCAATATTTCCATCTATCCATCCATTTTCCTTACACCCTTGTCCCTAGTGGGGTCAGGAGGGGTGCTGATGCCTATCTCCAGCTAACGTTCCAGGCAAGAGGCGAAGTAACCCTGGACAGGTCGCCAGTCTGTCGCAGGGCAACACAGAGACAGACAGCACAAACAACTATGCACAAATACACTCACACCTAGGGAGAATTTAGAGAGACCAATTTGCTTGACGGGTGGGAGGAAGCCGGAGTACCCAGAGAGAACCCACGCATGCACAGGAAGAACTGTATGCAGAAAGACCCTGGGCCGGGAATCCAACCCAGGCAACAGTGCTACCAACTGCGTCACTGTGCAGTCCAGGATGCAATGTTTGTCCCATTAATTAATTCATCAAACCATTTATTTATTCCTATATTTTTTGCCAATTTTGGCAGGAACTGGCCTCCATACTCATAATTTTTCAAAATAGAAAAGGCAAAAAAACAAAAATTCAGCAAAGATTTTGCTCAAAGGGCAAATGATAAAATTCAGCTTTCATTAATCAATCAATCAATCAATCAATCAATCAATCAATCAATCAATCAATCAATCAATCAATCAAAGTTATTTGTATAGCACATTTCAGCATCAAAGCAGTTCAAGGTGCTTTACGTCATGAAAACACACAAATACTGTATAAAGTCATAGAAGACACCACAACACACAGTGAAGAATTGAGAAAACCAGTAAACATTATATCTTGCCAAGTGCCATCATTAAACATCAAAATATTGGTTAGTGTTTCATTTATTATGGTCCAAAGCAGCTCTAAACAGGTGGGTTTTTAGTCTAGATTTAAAGTAACTCAGTGTTTTTGGTGTTTTGTAGTTTTCTGTAAGTTTGCTACAGATTTGTGGTGCATAGAAGCTGAATGCTGCTTCTCCAAATTTGATTCTGGTTTTGGGGATGGTGAACAAAACCAGAAGACCTAAGTGGTCTTGAAAGTATGTAGCAATACAGCACCCCAATACTTTAAAGCAGATCATTAATGTATTGTGGTACTATTGTTGATATCAGTAAAACTCACAGATTCACACACTGATGAATCATAACTATGCTGTGTTTAATGTTTTTGGATCGGGGGTGTATTGTGTAAACATTAGCTTACAGAGCTCTTATCAAATTTTCATGGGCTTGCCTAATACTCTCCTTCAACAGTTGGACGAAGGTTCTCATCTTTATCCAGTGAGACTGTCATGCACAAATAGAAATCTTATATTTAGCAGTGAAAACCTTCAGTGTTTCTTTTTATGTTTCTGTGTATATTTTTGGCTAGGGCCAATGTGATTTAAAAGCTTAGACACTGTGGCTGAAGAGAGTTTTCAAAAAGAAAAGCCATATGCAGCGTATTGCTGCAATAAAGACCTGTAAGATGTAACTTGTGTTTTTCCCACAATATTCTTATGCCAAAGGATTTGATCTCTTTTATTTAGTACCGATATTATGCCAGAAGAATCCAGAAAGTGTGTGCACCACTACTGAATCAAATAGACAGTGTTACACTAACTTATATAAGAAATTCAAACTAATAACTCCTAGCTAAGACTTGCCACTCACATTGGTATTTCTTCTCTTTTGCAATGTTTCCACACCAGCCTTGCTCCACTCTCAGCTTTTACTATTAAGATCAAGGCTGAATTCATGTATGACCCTCTGAAAGCTAATGTGTTTCCATGGCAATGACATATTTGGCTGAGCATTTCGTTCTCTGTGTGCTGCGTGGAAATAAAAAGATTATTGGGGAGGCTCTTTCCTGTGTTGCGCTGTTGGGATTAAGCTTTCAAAAATACTGCAAACAGGAACGCCATGCCAATACAGTCAGGCGTGACTCAGAGAACAAGTTAGGGGAAACCCTAATCTGACTCCACCGATATGGGGACTTCATATTCATGACACTTTGAATTCAGCAACCCAGAGTGATCCAGAGTAGAGAACATTCATACATATCAAGAATATTACAAGAATACACCAGTACCACCACCTGCCTACTTCAAAGTGACCTTACAAATTAAACGTCTGCTCGTGCCAAGATTTCCACATCTGCTAAACTGAGCTACATGAACTCACACCTACAGAGATCCAGCTGGTTTTGTGAGGTACTTATAACATTTAAATTTTCTCAATATTTGTCTTATTATATATTACATAGATTTTATGATAGTGAGACATGGAGGTGGCAACATGATGCTGTCTGATGATGCTGTCTTATGTTTGTCTTAAGGAATGAGACAAAAGCAGATCAAAATTGATGGGAAGATGAATGAGCTGAAACCAGTGTAATTCTAGAAGAAAACCAATTAGAAACCAATTTAATAAATGTATGACAGAGGCGGAAACTCACCTTCCATAACAGCAACCCTAAACATACAATGAGATCCACAAAGAAAATTTTTAATTCAAGGGATATGATCACTGTCAGATATGGGTTAAGAGGTATTTTCATTTAACTAAGAAGTTTATTTTCAAAAGGAAAATAAACTTCTTAGTTTATGCTTGTTACATATTTTTAGAAGATGTAACAAGCATCTTCTAAAAAATACAATCAGCTAATAACGAATCAAATTTACATTTTATTGAAGTTATTATTTGAAAAATACATGACATGTCAAAAATTGTACTTTTCTAATCAGTCAATGGAAAAATCTTCACTGGCATTACAGCCATCAAGTCATTCTTATTTTTTTTTTAGCATTTTCCACTGGTATCTTACAAGTTATATTTGATGATGAGCTCCAAGTCTTTAAAGCTGGAATGCCTCTACTCCACCACTTTAATCTTACTGTCTTTCTCACATTTACGTCAGGACCCTGTGTGAGCCATTGTAAAATGATACTATTATTTCCAATGAGATGAGACATGCTGGCACAATTAGAAGGTTACACTTAAAATTTGCTGGATAGATAATTTTGGACTCAACTATATATTATCCAGTCAAAGTGTAAACAAAAACCCACTTGAAAACTTGTGACAAGACAATAAAATAGATGCTAATGAACATGCTCAATCCAATCTGACTGAACTTTAGTTATTTTGCAAAGCAGAAAGAAGCGTCAAAAGATTTGCAGTTGTAGTTTAAGCAGAAGGTCATTTCATAAAGTATGAGCTCAGCGAGGCACACCAAACTTTTCTGATTTATATTTATAAAATTAACAAAAAAACATGTATTCTTTTCCTTCACTACACCATAAAGCTTGCTCTATCACAAAAGAAATTCCTGAAAATACATTGAGGTTGTTGCTTGTGACTTGACACAATCTGAAATGGTTTGTACAGTATGACTGTTCATCTCAATAGTGAAAAGTAGAAGCTGAACACCATCACAAAAATCACATCAGAGTTTAAATTTAGCATCAGAACCCAGCAGTGTCAAGGGTGGAGTAGGCTGCTCCCTGAGGTCAGCCATTTTTAATCCCAGACACAGATGGTACAACATTCTTTTACATGGTAGCATTATCAAAATTCTGTGAAAAGTCATGTAGGGCTTAAGTAATTTGCCAGCATAACACAGCAAACACCCTAATTCTCTTAGGCCTTCCAGTAATCCAGATGTTCTCATACATAAGTTTGTCTTTGCAAACTTCTTTCCACATAGGAATGGGATGAAAACTAATTTTCAGCCCAAACAGTTCTGGAATGGACAGATTTATGATCATACCCTGAAGGCTTTAGGATTGTATGCACTCACAAGCGTGAGTGTGATGCTTGTGGAATCTCCGTGCTGGCTGGATACTGCTTACTCCAATCATTTTTACACGAACGGAACTAAAAACAACAGGGGAGAATTAAAAGCCAGCTCATGCTTAAATAATGAGTGCATCACTTAAGTCCCTCTTTGTTTCCTCTGATTGCTGTGAAATGAAGTATACTGCAGCGTCTCTCACTAAAAGTTAGAGACAGGGCAGGAGAGGCTAGGTTGGCTGTATCCTCTGAGATAGAGTCAGCGAAAAGAGCCAGAAAGAGGAGACCAGAAAGTGAGATAACTACGTACAGAGAAGTCGGAAACAGTAAGATAGTTACAAGCTGGCTATTGGTGTGTGCACGCTGGAGGCTGTCTCTATCAAAAAGTCTATTAAAACACTGCCATGCCCCAGTGCTGCATCAGAATACATTAGAGTACATTAGAATACATTAGAGGGTTTTATAGCAAGACCTGAGCTATTAATGCATCTGGCCAGGCAAGAGTCTTGGCGATGATAGGGGCACTGTGCGCACTTTCTCCTGCAAAGCATATGCAGCAACAAACACAGAGAGCACACATGCCAGCACAGGCGTCATCAGGGGGCGAGATAGAAAAACCTTTGTCAAATCGTATCATTTAAAGCCCTGCACACCCAGGGGGGGATGCACACCCACACACTTAAAGGTTGGAAGAAAGAAGGGCATGGCAGGTTAGGCTAGAGGCAGATCTCATAGCATCTCTTGGGAGGTGAGTGTGCACTGATGGATTTAGAGTGTGTAGCAACTGTAGAGGCGGTGAAGGATTGCAACCAACATACAGCGTTCACCTGATGATGATGAGAGTGTTGATAATAAAGAACTGCATTGGCATTAGAGATCCACACCAGTCTCATCTCAGCTGGGCGCCCACTGCCTCTCTGTCATTTCCCCATCCAATCAGGACCATGTGAGTGTAGGAGTTAAGGCGTTAGATCTTCACAGAAAATAGAGGGATTCCAGACAGACAGACAGATGGTGATATTGAGAAAAGAAATAAACTTAATGGGGTAGGATGAGGTGGAAATAATTGCGATGCAATGATTGCACAAGAACTGCATATGAAGATGAAGTAAAGCAAAGAGGTTTAAAGAAAGGTGCTCATTCGAGCCTTTAAATAAAAGTTTACACATTCACACTCTCCATGCAAAGCCCAGTCAGAAACATGCTGTTAAAATGGGTACTGTAGATTCTCCAGTTACTATGGTAGAGATAACTGTTGCATCACTTCAGGGTTGCCATGGTCGCTTTGATAGCGGCAATATCATTTCATACATCATACCACCTCCTCTTCTGTTGTCTTTTTGTGAGTTGCTCTTGAAGAGGGTGAAGCAATAAGTTTGCTACACATTAAGCCATGTAGCTGATCCATATGTCCATATATGGTCCATATGTACTGTACTGACATATGGACCAGTTCAGCACTACACACTTTCCATCAGGCATGACTAAAAGTTTTAAGTGTTGATGTGATGCGATTACTCAGAGCTGGATGTTGTTAAAAAGGTTCATTGAAAGTATTAGGCAGACTTTTCTGCAGAAAAGGCAGACTCATCTACAGATGATGTAGTTTATAATCTGTAGATCTACATTTTATAAATCTTGTGTCTACTTTTACACTATTTTGTTGGCAATAAGGCAAGAGAAACTGACATTTATTTTGTTTTCTACCCCCACCCCTTTTTCATTGCATACTTTGAATAAACTTTTATCTGTAAGTGTGAATGCATCGTGGATTTCAGAAAAAAATTGACAGGGTGCACACTGATGTGGTTTGTGAAAAGGACAAAGCCTGATTGGAATGCCCAGCTGTTATTTTCAAAGACCTTCAGCAATCATTTTAAATCAAGTTGCTATTAAAACCATATGGTCTTGACAATGTATTCCACTAAAATGATTTTCAAATCCTATCGATGTTTTCTGAAGTCATTGCATAAGCCACTACTTCCACCAAAAATAATCCCAAACAGATTTGTATGGGCACAATCCTGTCAGTTAACCCCAGCATGCATGAACCTGCAGTACAGTCCATGCTATTGCTATGAAATGAATTAAGACCACAGAGAAAATGTAAGAAAGAGAGAAGTTTGTTTAGATAAGCAAAAGCAGTTTGAATTCAGACAGCATGAGGTGCCAATGCATTGGCAAATCACCTAACAATTTAAAGTGATGCCATATGAATATTGAATTAAAGTGGCGAATACATACAAAAACCTACAGGAAGGAAAATTTGAAATATGATCAAAAACTAAAGATCTGTAGTCAATAATCTTCATCATCCATGCCAGTAACCATCATGGCTTCGTATCCATAAGAGTCAAACTCTAGCTCAGGCACATGAAAATTAAAAAAACCTTAAACTCGTGCAACTTAAATGCTTCAAAATCAGTGTCGAAAAACAGCACCTCTGATGCAATACTTAAAAATGTCAGGTGGTTAGCTACAATCTTGTACCTTTTGTGATGTCATCAACCCAACTACGCATATCGGAGAATTTGCAATTGTCCTCCTCAGCTAATCTCACCTTGATGATCCCGAGGTATCGGTCTCTGGATGTTCAGGGGCGGGGCAGCAAAACTGATGCAGCACGGTCTCACTCCTGCAGAAGGACAGAGGAAAAAAGCAGAGGTCAGCAAAGGAGAAATAAAAGGAGCAAGGCACGCATGCAGAGCTGAAAGGACAAGTTGTCATTCTGTCTGCCGATGATGTATGTTCAACATTCCTCTTTAGTACCCAAGATGATCACTTTTAACAAACACAAAAAAGATCCTAGAGAGTCTCCCTTCTTGCACTTTGGATTATTGTATCATTACATTTTACAGTCAGTGACTGATCCCAGGGCAAATACTCTATGTAGGTCAAATCAAGGCTGAGAAAGCTTAGAACGGGTGTATTTATATGTTTGTGTATGTGTCAGATCAGCTGCGATTTAGCAGAAATCCCTGAACCCAATCTGGAAAGATGCTTGCTCCAGCTCTGCTTCCTACTTCCTCCTCTTCAGCTGGCCTTTCTCATTTGTCTCTCATACATTTTACATTGACATTCATATTTTAGACATTATGCTGGAGCTCTTATCTGGAACAAGAAAAGAAAATGCATTCTTAAGCAGCTGTATGGATTGCCTTCCTTTAAATTCGGGATGCCCTTTAGTTTCCATTTCTACAGACATAAAAATGACAATGAGGATCAGCATTTATGTATTTTTTTATAGGTATTATCTGGGCATCAAGAACATAAGGAACTTCTTCATTGTGCTGAATAAATGCAGTGAAGGAACATTGTTGGCTATACTACAGTTGATTTCATGACTTGGTTCAGATTAAAGCTCATGACACAAAGTCACAGTGACAGGCAGTCAGAGTCGGCGCAAAACCAGGAGTGACAGTCTGGGCTATAAAAAGCCACCTTTTCACAGCAACTTCTACAGACTTAAAGGGACCCTGATTTTTTCCCTAAAAATCTCACATCACACTGATTGTATCAGCTACCTGATACAAGATCCAAGGAACACACACATGTGCTTTTATCAACTTTAATCATTATTTCTGAATTCATTTTGTAATTTCCTTTAATCATGTCCCTTATGTTATTAGTTTTCTGTCTGAGAGCTTACAGAAAACCTCAGAACACATATGCTGCCTCTTAAGATTTGGTTTCCACACAGTTAGTTGTAAATGTTGTAGTGATCCTTGGCTGAAAACATCCACAAACCTAACTTACTACCTGCTAGTTTTTAAATCTCAGGAACAGTTTCTCAATTGTGATCTATCCAACATAAAAGCTTCTGAAATAGTCTTCATTTCACACATTCAGAACACATACGTAGGTGTTCTCAATGAGATTTTTTATGTCAAATTGGGGAATCAAAGGAAGGAGAATCAATGCAGCTACTCTTTTGGGTATTATTTCCTAGGTTAGGCTAAATAACACAGTGCCATCTGTAAATTGTCATAGCAATAGAAATTTTTAACATTTTGTTATTTTACAGTGAAAAACTTCAATGTAATTTTTTTTTTTACCTAAAACAATGTGGATAATAGGGAAATTAAATGACACATAGTTTTTCTGTGACAAATTAGGTCTGAACAGGGTGTCTTTTATTAGCATTCAGTCACCTTTTCCTCTAAATATAATATATATTACAATATATTCAATTCAAAAACAATTTTTGCTGCTAAAATTATTGGATGAATAGACATACGAGCTCTACATCAAAGATATATATATATATATATTTGTTTTTTCCGAAATTTATTTGTGCTTTAACATGAGGTACAATGTAAAGGCAATGCAATAGTTTGTAGTTAGTGTATCTTTAACATACAAACATAATTGGGCTAGAACACATTCAATTACACCCACATATACAGACCCACATGAAATATATTAAATAGGTCAAATCAGAGTAAACATACTGCGTTAGCGGACAGAAACAGATACGTCAAAAAATAAATAAAATAAAAAGGAGCACAGTACTAAATATATGTAAATCTCTTTCCCTCAACCCATACAAACACACACTCAAAAACAAGAAAAAAAAATAATAATAACCAAATATATTTGTTTTAATCGGTTTTTCAGGTTACTCAACCAAATTGGAACAAAGTGCTATCATACTCATTCAGCTTTCAAGTGTTTTAGCAACCTCTCGTCATTCATGTAACTTCCTTGAAAAAAATACTGGAAATGTGAACTGAGAAGTCGTTGTGGTGGCGCAGGATAAAGCACAATCCACATGGAAGCCTTGATCCTCGATTCAGCCAGAAGACCTTTGCTGCATGTCTTCCGCCTCTTTCGCTACCTACTTTCCTGTCTAACCATGCTCAAATGAAGGCTGCCTGAGCCAAAAAAAAAACTTTAAAAGAAATGTGAACAGAGGACACTGATAGCACCGTTGGGGGCATCTGTGCTTGCTGCAACATGTTTTGCATTGAGATGGTATTTTAGGCTTGAATAGCTTCACTGATAGACCAACTCCTTTTTGCACAATGTAAACAGAAAACTCTTCACCAGCATCCCATCAGATCATTTATTGAAGGCTCCAGCCAGCATTTTTATATGTAATAAAAATGCGATTCACAGTCTAAAACTTTGAATTAATAAAAAATAAATGCATTAACGTCCTGGGCCTAGTTTTTAGATGTGCAATAATGGTAGACAAACTTAAAGGTGTCCAGTTAAACTGGAGTGAAAAAAGGTTTACAAATCATTTACTAAGGGGGCCTGAATACATGTGCATATTTTACCTTTTTATTTGTAAGAACATCCTCTCTTGCTCTCAGTGAGAGCAAGAGAGGATGCTCCCTCCCTGCCTTCGTCTGCCCTGCTTGCTCTGTTGTCCTGTCTTTTTGTATATTTTTGGAGTCTTTCTTTGCACATCCTCCAAATCTACAAATTATGGATCTGGTCAGCCGGTCTCTCAATGCAATTAATCAAATTTTCTAGATTAGAAGACTGGGCACAGGAGTCCTGCAGGGACACACCTGGCGGGATACACCCTGGATTTATTTATGATAACAGGATTTCTGCTGTTTGGAGCTTGCAGATACCTGGCTTATCAACAAATTTGTGATGGACTTGGCTGAACTAGCGAACACACAGACTGTTGGTGTGGACAGAGACGCAAGTTGGATGTGAGTCTTGCTGAGACTCGCAGCCCAGCTGAGGACTCCAAAACTCACTAACGGAATGGAATCGATCTTGGAGAAGCTGCTAGTTTTAGCTCAGTGGAACGACCAAACTAATTTGGATAATTGGGAACTGAGATGTATTGGAGAGATTTTAGGGAAGATTGAAATTTATAATCTACCCGACCTAAGACATTCTGTATCTGAATTGGCTTTCCCCGTGTTGCTTTGGAAGGGCTGCATATTTCCAATTTTCTTGAAGATATGTAAACATAACGTTCCTTCCCACCTCACCCCCTCCTGTTATCCATGCAGCTGTGGAGCCGAGCACTCCCAAGGACTTTCCTTGATAACAACATCTTATCGGACTTCTGCCGGAAGGCTGAGCAAAGTGGTTTCATGACCCTGTGATGTCACCGCCTTCACTCATGTCCTTGTTTTGTCCTTTGTTTTGTCTGAATTTTGACATGTGCTCTAATGTGTCCTTTCCTCTTTATTTTATTTTGTTAGAAAATGTGGAGTACTCACTTTTAAGTCATTTTAAATACTCATTACTTTTACAAATTTAGAGCACACTTAGAAAGACCAGAGAATACTTACACTTATCTAGCATCCCAGAAGTCCAGAGGATGCTTACTTACACTTATTTGGCAACCCAGAACAGGGATTAGAACTTGGAACCCAGAAAAACTACCTTAGCAACTACTTTTTAGACTCCTAAACTCCCAACCCAGAAAAGGAATTAGACCAGAGGATACTTACTTATACTTATCTAGCAACCCTGAATAGGAGTATCTAATGTAGTTTATTTTCTTTGGATCAACATTACTAGCTTTTTCTTCTCTTGCTCTTTCTTTTGGCTTGTTATTTTGTTTGTATTTCCTTTTAAATCCTGTAAAGCACTTTGTATTGCCTTGTTGCTGAAAATGTGCTATATAAATAAAATTACCTTTACCTTTAAACTGTTACATGTTTGTGCCTCTTCACATTGTCCTCTATGTCAGCTTGTCAATCACGTAAATAAAACATTAACACTGTGAAGTTTGTGGTTGTAATGTGATAGAATGCAGAAAGGTTCAAGTGATATGAATAATTTTGCAAGGCACTGCAGGTTTGCGTTTTTCCATTGACCAGATTGTGCAAAAAACATTTTTAGTGCATTCAAATTGTGTAGCCAAGCCAGACAACAAGACCAAGTCGAAGATTGAACACTTTTACTTAGTCTGGAAACATTTCACACAATGCAGATCTGAAAGCTAATGAACTCCATGCTCAGCCGATCCCTACCCAGGGCAATACTTTACAACAAATTCCTCTTTTTTTTTAACGGCTCACAAGCGAATCAAATCAGCAAATGTAGTAGTCATTGGAGAGGTGATGATGTGTTAATAGTAAAGTTGCAGGATGTAACCTAAAATAAGTTGTCACATTAGTTACTGATGGGGAGATATGTTCCTCACAGTTTGACATTGTGGGGAAAAATAGATTCTTTCTCTTTAAAGTGCAATTTTGACAGCTGTCTTCACATGTTGCAGTGTGACGCTTTTGTGTAAAGACACTTAAAAAAGAACAGACCTTGTACTGTATATTTGGAAGTTCTTTTGAAGCTGAGACTTTCATCTAAAAAGATCCAAACCTTCTGCACCTCTGTGGTATATGGGTTTTATTTTTAAAGCTTTTAAAGGGTGCCAACATGTCAGTGTGTTAGTTCAAATTTAAATAAAGGACTGAGCTCCGTGTTGCTGCACATAGAAACAGTCAAAGAATTTTCTTGAACTACTGCATACCTGCTTTGTTTCTTGTGGATGTTTCTTTGTTGCAAAGAGCTATTCAATCCTAGGTGCAAGTTTGCTCAGCTCATTTGGAAAGAGATGGGTCAAAGTGCACGAGAGCCAGTGCTGGAGTTTAGCTTGTGCATGTGTAGTTTTATTTTTTCACAGGTATTCTGGGTTTTGCTCTTCTCTTACTTCTTCAGCAGAAACAGGGTACATTAAGTTAATGAGGTTTGCATATTTTATTTTTTCCTTCATTTGTGCACCTAGACTCACTTTTGCTCTGTGAGGTGGAAACTCACCAGAGACCTCATGATTACTTATTATCTCCACCCCTGCAGACACAGGGTACTTATGCCACCCCTGCAGACACAGGGTACTTATTCCAGAGATACAGCAATAATGCTGCAGGTGGCAAAAAAATGCTCATTTACCTCCTTGAACGTTCTTCCCATGAAAACACAATGCAGCCAAGAAATCCACAAAACTTTCTAAAATAACACTCTGTACCATATGAATGTTACCAACATACTAATTGTTGTAAAAATACAAATGACTGAAGTATTGCTAATGTGCAAAAAACAAATTACTACCTAGAGCTAAGAAAATAAAGAAACGATGCTCCAAAGATTTACTCATAATTTTTTATGCTTTGTTGTATCTATACAGATTTAAGAGATAATTCTAATATTGTGTGCTTTAAAAACTGCTGCTGGGCAGCGTTTCTTACCTTAGCATGAAATCAATCTAGCTTTTTTGTCCCCGTTTAATAAGATTTATTACAAGTTTGTTCTACAGCGCTTTGCAAAAATGTCCATATGAAATCTAATGGATTTTTTATGTGACAGATTAAGCCAAGTCATTCATTCTAGCTCTGGCTGTATGGTTAGTCATTTTTCAATTGGCAGATGATCCTCCAAAATGATAAGTTCATTGCTCTCTCTAAAGAAAAACCCCAACATCCCAAGAACATGACGTCGCCATCCCCATGTTTCACAGTGGGGCTGATTTGGTTAGGACAATGTGTAATATCAGTTTTCTGCCAAAGGTTATACTTTTAATCAAAACGGTTTCATGCTCTTTTTATCTGACCAGACCACATTATCCTGCATGTTTGCTGCATCTCCTTCACTGATTGCGTCCATTGTCTTAAGGCTTTATTCCATTGGGACCAGCTCCTTTGGAGCGCACAACTATAGGTGACTTGTCAATCTGAGTTGTGGATCTCTGCAGCTCTATAGTTTAGGTGGATGGCCATGTCTTGGTAGGTTCGTAGCTGTGCCATACCTTTTCCATTTTCAGATAACTGATTGAAATGGACTGAAATGTTGAAAGCTTTTAGCATTGTTTGGTAACCCAATTCTATTCTAAACCTCTCCATAAATTCATCCCAGGCAAGTCTGGTTTTTATACTTAAATGAAGTTACACACGAGTCAACTAATTGCAAATATTTCTGTTTGATTTTAATTAGTAGCAGAGTAAAGTGACTGCACTTTTGGTTGCAGAATTTACCTAAAATTAATTAAAGCTAGCGGTTGAGTCGTTATATAAGTGGTGTGAATGATTTTGCAAGACACATGAAATAGATACGAGTCGCATGTCTTTTCAACAAATCCTTAGTAGTGAACTAAAAGGTCCTGTTATGCTGTACTTTTGTAACATGTTTGAATATAAATTAGAGAGAGTAAAAAAAAAAAAAACTGAAGTTCAGAAGTCAGCTTCTGCTGTTCTGAAGACGCTAAGCTGAACACAAGAAAAAACACACAATTTCACCGGCTCCATCTGTCTGCATGAGAAACACACACACATACACGCACTTATGCACATTCAACTCGAACGCTTACAAAAAGAACAGGTGAATATTTTAACACTACATGCATCCTGCTGTTGGCCCACGTCCTCTCCCTCTCAGAGCCCTGTCCTCTCTGCTTCATCACTCTCCTGCGTTGCTTTGTTGCCGAGCTTTTACCAGCGAGGGTTAAGGAGAGAGAGCAGGGAAAGTTAAAGAAAAAGAGTAGTGTTGCAAAAAGACTAGCTCTATTTGGACTGGGGAAAAAAAGCTCATGTGCCCTTTTCGCTGTGCCACAGGCTGCCACAGCCTACATTGTCCACACTGCTTGTTTGTAGGTATTGCAGCCAGAGGAGACAGACGCCCCATACGCACCCTTTTGAAAAATTTCACTTCCCTGGGGTTTGGTCTCCCGTGGTACCTGTCTCACTCCTTGTGTAGTGAGCTCCCCCCAAAACCTCCCTTCACTCATTCTTAATTCATCCATCTCTCTCTTATGGAGAGATGGATGAATGGATCAGTTGCTTCCTGATGTGCTGGTCCAGCCTAGCATCACCCTCAAGCTTCCTCTTGTAGACACCTCCAAGGGATCCATCAAAGACAACGACTGAGCATGCATCTCTCCTTCTCTTTCTCTCTTTCTCTTTCAATCTCTCTGCTTTTTTTTCCCTCCTGAGAATGGCTGATTACTGTTCGCTCCATGGGCTAAGTGGGGCAGATAGAAGGCTCAGCTGGAAAGAGACAGAGAGAGAGAAAGAGAGAGAGAGAAAAAAAGAGTGATAGAGAGAGGGAAGCAGACCAAGCGGAGGAGAGCGTCTCCTCTCCTTTCCTCTCACTCACGTGCGCTGACAGCAACGACAAAGATGCAAAGCGCGCTCACTGCCAAGCCTGAACGCTGCTCACCACTCTGCATGTCATCCTTTTGTAAAGCTGCAAAACACTACAATCTATAGAGACAGAAAATATCAAATAAATAGATACAGTAAGATGTGCGAGGCATGCTCCTACATAGGGTTGTGCATGCAAGCTCACTGACACATACAGGAGTTGCAAGAGGAACATACTGAGACAAACTGACAACAGGAATAACAAATCTGATCCTCAGTCATCTGCAGGCAGAATACAGCTGGCAAGGACGACAAGGTGAAAGGAACCCCACTGCCTCTATCCCCGCCCCTTACCTGATGACGTACACTAAAGAAAAGGTAAACCCTAGACATGTACTTTGATGCAAAATTATTCAAGTTTACAGAATGTGGGGTCAGACTCAGACTTGGCAATTGTTCTTATCTTCGTACTGGAAAATCTGGAGTCAGTGGTGGTTCTCGTACAAATAACGAGCCCCTCTTTCTGCCACCCACCAGCTAAAATGCAAGCAACCATCTGAGATTCTGCATGGGGAGTGGGTGGTAAATTCAATGTAGCCTTGCAGAAAGCACATAATATTGTCTCCCTGTCCTGCTGCACTTCACGTGCATAAAAGATATAGAAAACTTGTAATTGGCAACTTGTACTTTAACTCAATTTGTGTGCTTTAGATGAAACAAAGGATGAATATATGGGGGAAAAAATATCTCCTGGCCACAATTGGGTATGGTGGAGAAGAAATGATTCTACGGGCTTGTCTCATTTCAAAAGACGCAGGGAACCCAGTCTCTGACAGATAACATGATCACATTCAAATACTGGGAGTTTCACAATAGAAAAACTTGTGGCCTTTTGCAAAAAACGGGTTGTCATTGGGGGTTTTTCAGAGGAAAACAGTCCATAACATATTATCAAATCAAAGAAGAAATGGTTTGTTGGAGACAAAGTTAGCCATGATCTGTCCACAATAAAAACCTCTGGGTGAGCTGAAGAGAAGGAAGCAAGAGAGAAGAAATAGTCCAGAAGCAGCAAAAAAAAAAAAAAAAAAATGTCCTTGTCTGTTTAAGTTTGATTATCATCTAAAGATCTGCCAGTTAGTGTTTTTTGTCATAGTGGAGTCCTGACTCCAATTCCAGAAACCACTGCTGAACAATACACAACTCATGGTGCAGGCATGGATTACAGAGAATTAGAACAATTTCAGAGGTGTAGTAGTGAATAAGCACATAAAATCGCTAACTCCTTTCTAAAGCTTGTCCCCTCACACAAAACAACTGACAGGATTTTGGTTTCCCTCAGTAGGGGTTTTGTCCCACAGAGACCAATCAGGGTCCCCACTGAGGGGAGACCAGCAGTAAAAGAGAGAATACATAACAAGAAAATAGAAACATGGTTTTATCTCATTAGATGATGCTCTGGTGCCAGGCAAGATGGGGTTGTGTGCGTATATTGAAGTGAACATGTGTCTCAGCAACATCAGAGAACCCCCCAAGATCCCGTGAGAGTTCCCAGATCCCGTGATGTAATTAAGGTAGAGGCAGCAACACCACGGACGGTGGTAACTGGAGGTGTCTCATCACCCTGTGATCATGTCTCGAACTGACAGTGACTACTCGTTTGGCAAAGACACACGTACACACACGCACAGAAGCTGGCATGAACATGAACACGCACGCGCGCACGCGCGCACGCGTAAAGGCCTACAGCTGTTTGTTATGTAATGATTCAATGATCGTGATCCAGTTTCTCATTTAAATAATCCACATATTTCCTCTTCGTGGTGCAGTCCTTGATCGACACACAGCCGAGAAACGGAAACCTCCGTTAATTAAACGCCTCTCAATTCGGCGTGCACGTGTATGCACGCAAGCTCCTGGTTGCAGAGTTCAAAGCTAATGCCGCACACACACAAATTGCTCCATGCGGGAAAAAAAACACATTCTCTCTAGAGAACTCAAGAAAGCAGGCGGTTTAAAGTTTAAATACTTGCATTTGGGCCTATTGCTAAACACCTGATCCCTACTGAAACAGGCGCGACACACGCAAACGACCACATTGTTTACTTACTCGGATTGCCTTGCCAGGGTCAGGGATCGACAAAGAGTTGTTGGGGTCATTGGAACCAAAGATTTGCAACTGGGGCAACTTCCACCGTTTTCCGACTCACTCTCAATGGGGGAAATCGTAGAGGGGTCTGCTGGGACCAACTGCATGTCCCCTGGGTCCATAGGTTGGGCAGGTGGGGGCTGGACGCTCGGAGACACCTCAACCTGCGCTGGTGTTGCCGCATGTTCTGGCAGAGACCCCGTCGTAATCTGGAGCTGGGGATCCTGCGGGTGGTGGTGATGGTGAAGGCAACTGGCGTCCGGGAGAGAATGATGGAGATGATGGTGAAGGTAAGGGAGCTGCTGTTGCACCCTGACGTCCCGCAGGTGCCTGTTCTCGCCGATGAGCTCGTCCACCCGCCTGTCCAGCTCCTCTATCCGTGCGCGCTGGGTCTGGATGAGACTCTGCTGGTTCTGCACGATCGTGGTGAGCTCCCGGAGGTACAGAATCGCCTGCACCGGGTTTTCTAGCAAGCTGGAGCTCATAATATCCGAGATAAGTGGAAGGAAGAGATCGACAAAAAAAAGCTGGACTGACAGATGGAGGGACACAGGAGATGGAGATACTCTTGTGTGAGGATGAGAAGGTGTGAATGCCCTTCCGCTCTTCTCTTGGTTCTGCTCGGTTGTAGATGTAGCTGTACCGACCGAGCCAGTCTCCTCTTCTCCGGTCGTTTCCCTCCCTCCCTCACTCCGACTCACTCCTACTGCGCTGAGTGGTGCTGATGAGAGGAGCCAGATCCAGATGTGACAGGAGGGAAGGGTGGCGCTTGGAGGCGGATGCGTCATTACGCACGAAGACATGAGAGCAATCCAGAGCAAGGACGCACCCTGTAGGTGCAAGAAGTTCCTTCTGACAAGTTCAAAAAATATAATATAATATAATATAATATAATATAATATAATATATTTTTTTCCATTGTAACAACAGAAACGTTACCTATATCTTTCGTTTTAATTGATTTGGTTTTTAGTCTAAAGTACTTACAAAAAGGGAAAATACAAACACAGAAATTAACTCCACAGTCTTGTCAAACAGTGCGGTCATACTAGCTTTAGCTGTGACCATTTATGAGCAAGAAATCCCAGTATTTTGGTCTTCCAATGAAATATAAAAATGAATTAGCTTACATTCAAATGTTAAGATTTTTTATTAATCATCAAACTAAATATGTGACACACTTGTTTTTACCTTCTCGTTGAAGAGAACAAAAAAAGTGCTGTTGAAAAAGATGCAAAACAAGATGAAATCTCAAAGATTAAGTTAACATAACATAGAAAAGTAAGCTAAAGAACGGCTCGACAAAGCTAAAAGTCTATGGCTAAAGTAACACCTCAAACAATAAAATCCGAGTTACAGTGAAGGCAGCACCACAGTTTCGTGGTCATGTGATACAGTGTTGCGGAAGTACAGATATTACGTCTCGTAAAATCAAGTAGTTGTGCAAAAATAACCGAAAGCTTAAGCTAATTGTCAAACATATCTTTTGTCGCCGTCAACACAACCCATGGTCAGGTAAGAATGTTATTTTTAGTTCAGCGTTAACACCAACAAACCGTATGGTGCTGCTGTTTAGCAAGTCCAGGAATATCTTTAATCTATTTTTGTGTTAATTACAAAAAAAAAAAAAAAACAGAGACACTGTGAGTTTATTTTCTACAAGACATAGTTGGCAAAATCATCTTGGGCGACTGAAGCAGTAAATTACAAGATAAATCTGTAATATAACGGCATCAAATCGGCTGCAGATCTACATTGTAGTAGATATCATGTGAGAGTCAGCAGAGTCCAGACAAATCGATGAAATGACACCAAAAAGGAGAAAGTCCAGTAATGTTTCTGAGGGAACGTACCGACTCTAAATTAATGCTCGTTTCAGTGTTACGTGGGGATTTCATTTATTCTTATAGACCTTAGCTCGCTCGATGCTGTTTTTGTGGTCTAAGTACAACAAATTAAAATAAATGAATTCAGGAGGTTCAGATTATTCGTTCAATACTTTGCACACGTTTTCATTCACGTTATAACCGCCAAATTATTAGCCAACATCAATCAATACTTCACAAAGTCATATAACAAATTCTCAGTTGATTGTATGTGGTGTATTTATACAGCTGTTCTTACACGTAGATATGCTATAATCCAAATCATGCCACTTTAATGTTTTGTGTATTTGATGTCTTGAATTGTAATTTAAATAAATAAATAAACAGCAAAGTTAAGTAAGGAAAACAATTCAAATGTAATATATCTTACAAATTAAGATAAAGAAACAAAATCTTAAAACCAAAAATTAGATAACGCAATTATTAGTTTACTGAAAACTTACATGAAATGGATGATTGTAGATATTCAAAACAAGACTTAAAGAAAATGTTAACAGAGAACATTCGATAGATTGTCTGATGAAAAATATTTATGTTTTGTGCTCTCCAGAAGTTTGCTTTGCCCTAAAAACTATTAAAGAAATCTAGTCATAGCAAACATAATGTCCTAAAAAGGTGCAATCATGTCTACTTCAAATCTTCTGTCTCCACAATATTTCAGGTTGCCGTCAGCCTCCTAATTTGAAGGATCAGTGTATGCAATTTGATATAAATCAATGCTTGGATGCAACGTTTTACTGTCTGTAATATTTCAGGTACCCTGCTCTTAAAGCCTACATCCCAATTCTATATTTGGCCGGTTGTCCTTAATGTCCACACCTGATCTAAATCTTACTGGTTGAGATGATGGATCTCAGGGAGAGTGGAGGAAACATTGTGATGATTAAAAACAAAAGAAAGACAAAAGAAAAATGTTGATACAATCAGGAAGTATGCAGCAATAAAACTGCAAGGTCATGTTTTCCTAATATTGTGCTCAGGTTTATCAAGTGGACACAGATGGTCAACAAATAAATGAATGAATTTCCATAAAACTGTCTAACACTTACATATTTCTGTGAGGGCGAGACTATATCATTTTAGGTTCAGTTTTGTTTTCTACATATATTCCACAAGCTGACTGTCTGCACCAGGAAATCTCTTAATATATACACAGAAACATAATCCAAATGTCACATTGTCTCCCAGCAAATTTGGTACAATCAGGAAAAGGAATAGTATTAGGAAATAGTCAGTATTATAAATGCAGTATTGGTATATAATCAAATAGCTAACACAAATTGTTGACATTTTCTTTTTACCAGTCACATTTCAGTTTTAACAAACCTGCTTTAAAAAATGAGTGGAATGCTCTACATAAATCAAATTTTCAGCTATAAATGGAATTGCTACTGTGCCACTCCATCTCATTAATTACTCTGGAAAAGTGCTTATTTTCCCCAAATTTTGCACACACCTAACATTAATCTTATTTCTACTGGTTTAATTCATATCTATCTTGTTATCGCCGTTGCTCTTAACAAACGTGTCTAGTTTAAACGCTCTTGAAATGGGAGACAAAAACAAAAACAGTGCTTGGTTTCATTTTCCTACGAAAATAACAGCCTTGCTGTGTGCTGCTGTTTTTTTAGGATGACACAGAGGCACTGCCTGGAGGGCCAGGTATACTCGGTGCCTCTCGTTCAGCCTGAGCTGAGGCGAGAAGAGGCTGTTCTTCAGATTGCAGATGCACTGCTGTATTTAGAGGTTATTTCTACAGACATTTTTAGAAGGTAAGCACACAACACTCATACACACACTACAAATATAAATATAGTTACAGTTTCTAAACCACATGTCTACAGCATCAGTTTTCTTCATTTGAGTTCAGAAACACAGACACGTGGTTCAGATCCAGTGTTATAAATGATTGATTTTTTTTTAATTTTATTTATTTATTTCATTAGACCAGTTAGCCAATTTTCACAGTGAGCATAAAATTATTTTTTTTTTCTATTAGAAGATAAGCAGTGAAAGTATTTTAGGTATAAAGCAGCTCTTGGAAAAGTCTCATCAACGCATTGAATGGACTGATGTTGAACATTACGGCATCTGCTAAAAGTAAGCTGCTATGGATCAAGATGTCATTTTCTCTAGATTGCACAGTTATTAAGCAGCATATGTTTTACACCAGATGGTCCTATTTGGCACACTGCAACCATCGGCTTCTCCTGTAATTATATCAAAACACATATTCATAGCTGGAATAGTCAGGCAATTGTAGCATCAGTTACAATATTTGTAGTTAGAAGTGTGGGGACTTTCTTAAATTTTTGTTTTGATTTTATTGTATTTCTGCTACCAGTGTTCTTACACTGTCTTTAAAATTATAGAATAGTATTGAATTTTCTTTTGGCTATTTTCAAGTCTGTATTTGTATGGAAAGCATTTGGGCATGTTCTTCAGTGTTCCGTCTTTTCAAATTTGAAATCATATTTTGAAAAAATGAAAAGCACGATGAATGTAAATTCAGTGTTGTCGCTTAGATGTGCCTCCACATCACACTATAAGGTTAAAGGTGAAACAAAAACACCAAGAACCAGTAATGGTCATTCTAAACTCTGCAAACTGTGACAAAAAAACATGTGGAAAAATTCTGCTACCCTCACGGCTCCAGCGAAGGTCGTCTCAACTGGCCGAACCTTTCACAATATTTCAGACACATTTTTCCTGATGCATGAATGTGATTATTGTCGTGTTTGTGTTGATGTTGCTTCCAGGGTCTCTGAAAGTGTAGAGAAGAACCGGCGCCAGCTGCAGAGCGTCTCTGACCGGATCAGACTAGCTCAGGCCCGTGTTGACAAGATTAAGGGCAGTAAAAAGGCCACCAAGGTAACAAAGACAAAATTACAAGTTTTATACTTAGATTCTCTTTGAAGCATCACATAAAATCCTTATAAATCTATGTGCAAAGGTTTTCTCCAGTGCCAAGTACCCTGCCCCAGATCGGCTGCAGGACTACTCCTCCATCTTTACCGGTGCCACAGATCCTTCCTCTCAAACCCAGCCTCGCCGCAAGATACAGAATAAACTTCGGCCTTTTGATGAGAAGGCCTGGCAGGTGAAAAAAAAGAAAACACACAAAAAAAAGTTCAATATTGTGCTATTTTTCTTTTTTTGTGAAATCCACTTATTTTGAAATAATTGATAGTAACCTAAAAAGAAAAGTAGCATTGCCTCGGCCATAATCAACATCCAAAATCAAGCTGAAACCTACAAACTTTTGAAGAGTGTGGAGTTTGGTATTTTAATTTTTGTCCAAAACTCGATAAGCATAGAAAAAATCTTATTGAAAATGAACATTTTTAATATAAGCCAGACTTTCTGGAAATAAGAGTTGTAGCATCATCTACTTTCAATAACTTAAAAGTAGATGATGCTATTTATCTTTGAGTTGCCACTTAAAACTTAAGTTTATGTTTAACTTATTGATGAGCTTGTTTTTTTAAGTTACTGAGAGAACTCACAGGCAAATTAATGCTTGTCAGAAATAAAAAGAGCAAGATCCTCCTAGATCGATGTTTTAATCTGCACTGCAGTGAATAAAGCATTGACAAAATAAAGCTGTCATAGATTACAAACTGTGGTTTAAAGAATTTGTGTTTAGTGTGGAATAAGTTCAAGCGGCAAATAAAAGCGCTCACTTACTCGCACTGCGGAACTGGAAACCATCCCACCTAGTTGCATTTTTAGCTATACAAATGTCTGAAAAAAAGAGAAATATTTGACTGGAAATGTGAATTTTGTAATTCTAAATTTGTAGGATCTGTGCGGAAGAGATGTATTTGTGTTGTGTTCACCTCGGCTGCTTTTTTGTGAGTAGGGCTCACACATTTCCTTATGCTTTTAACATGACTTCATACAGGGTTATGAATGTATATCTATGCGTTTACAGTACATTCATAGATACTTCTTGCTATTGTTAATGCTTGAATTATGTGACCAATTCAGACATGAAGTTTAACACAGTATCTTATAAAGAGATATACTTTTTTATGTACAGATTAGATCTTGATGTTGGTTCTGTGGGCTTCTGGCCTCGTGGAGAAAGAAGACGTCAGGGCTAATCTCAACTTCTCATATGTATGAAGGCTGCAGGGCAAAACGTCTCTAAATCCTGATTGAGATTCAAAAATTTGAGATTGGGGAATGTTTATCGTCAGCCCAGATATTTTCAAATCAAAGAGAAATGAGCAGAAAGCCCGTAAATGCAAAATAAACACAGTTTTTACCCACAGTTTTAAGGCTTTTTAGAAATGTGTGTGCTACTATCTCTACTCTTCTGATGCTGTTGGGGAAACACCATCTATTTCCCTCAGCTCATTTATGCAGCTTCCGACATCCACTGTCACTGTGGCAACCAGAGAGATGTAGCTTTTTACTGAGGTGGGAAAAGAAATGCTCTATAAGCTGAGCAATGATGAGAAGAATGAAGCTGCCCATACAACAAGCTCACAGCTGGTTCAGAACATCTGGAATTATAACAACATCTGGGTCCAAGCAGTATTCTAGTGTCTGTCGAGAGACTCTGGAGTTTCAGGACCCTTCTGCAAATTTAGAACATCTGGAATTATAACAACATCTGGGTCCAAGCAGTATTCTAGTGTCTGTCGAGAGACTCTGGAGTCTCAGGAACCTTCTGCAAATTTAGAACATCTGGAATTATAACAACATCTGGGTCCAAGCAGTATTCTAGTGTCTGTCGAGAGACTCTGGAGTCTCAGGAACCTTCTGCAAATTTAGAACATCTGGAATTATAACAACATCTGGGTCCAAGCAGTATTCTAGTGTCTGTCGAGAGACTCTGGAGTCTCAGGAACCTTCTGCAAATTTAGAACATCTGGAATTATAACAACATCTGGGTCCAAGCAGTATTCTAGTGTCTGTCGAGAGACTCTGGAGTCTCAGGACCCTTCTGCAAATTTTGTACTGATATTTGGGTAAAAAGAACAATAGCATGATCCATTTAATGATCATTAAGAGATAGATTTCCAGATATTTTTGTGTCTTGGCGGCTGCTTGATGTTGTTTTATAGTGCTGTATGTGACACCTGTTAAGTAAATGTCTGGTTACTCCATTCTAAAATTGCTTGTATAGGAGTACAGCTTTGATAAGCCTCCTCTGCTAACCCCCTGTCTGTCTCATTTTAACTCCCCTCCAGGCATGAATTTAACCAATCCTATGTTCAATGAAAATAAAACATTCTTTATATATTTTCCTTGAGAATACACTTTCTATGCCTTTAAATTACTCAGAAGGAACACCACTTTTTTGCCTGAAACAAATGTATAAAAAACATACTTCTCAACCAAACATAAAATAAATGCCTTTTTTTGCACTTGTTAATATCTATAAATGGTTACTGTTATCTCCTCTCCCCCGCGCTTTACACACTTCTTGTGTCTTGCTTATTCAAAATTCAAAATGTTCTCTATTCATTTTTTCAGGTCTTTAAATTTAACCTTCTGCATATTTCCCAAATGTATCTGGCTTTATCCTGTTATCATTCCCTTATCCTCTGGTGCAAATTTTGATCACGCTACATACTTTTTTAAATACATGTGTCATTTCTGTCTTTTATAAGTAGTGTCTCCTCAGCAGGTTTAGAAAAAATGGAAAACACCTCTGAAATTTCTGCTATTTGACATCACCATCTAAATCCAGATCCCAGGTCTCATTCTTTCCTTGTCAGAACCTTTGATGCAGGTTATTTTGCAACCCACGTTGTTAAATTTGTCACATGCTGTACATGGAGTACATCAGAGGCTGTGCGCGCGTTGACAGGGAAAATCGACTGTAAATGCATGAGAGTTTGTGTGTCTGTGTGCGCTCTGCTCAGTAGAAGCTTGTGAATAATTTATAGCGAGCCCCTCCGTTTTTCCTGCACCATCTCAGCAACCTTTACAAAAATCCTGCATATTTTCTGCTGCGTGTGCTTGCTCTTGCAAGAGTGTAGATTTTTGTTTGTGTGAAGGATATGTGTGTATTTGTCAGACTGAAAAAAAAACCCACTAGCAGTTGTTTCTGGTGCAGAAATGAATTATTTAACATCCTCCAAAAGAAGTGTCCCTTATAATTCTCGCTGATTGAGGGTGTATGCGTCCTTTAGCAGAGGGATTGTCGTGGCATTTGTCATTCTAGTTGCTCAAGATTTACACATTCCTCCCCACACACACCCTTTCTATTGATTTCTTCCCTTCAGGAGAAGTTAACGTATTTCCCAGTGTGTGTGAGCAATAAGAAGAAGACTGAGGACGAGACGGAAGAGGGATTAGGCAGTCTTCCACGAAACATCTCATCCGTCAGCTCTCTGTTGCTCTTCAACACCACAGAGAACTTGTGAGTGAATGGAGATGGACTGGAATGCTTCCTGCTGTAACAGCTGCACGGATTTAAAGTTTTTGCCTCTGCATCTTTTAACTTGTCTTTTGTTTTTCATAGATATAAAAAGTACGTGTTCCTTGACCCTCTGGCTGGAGCCGTGACAAAAACACACCAAACTCTGGAGACAGAAAAGGAGGAGAAACCATTTGATGCTCCGTTGTCAATTACAACAAGAGAGCAGCTGGAGAGACAGGTATGTGTTGATCAATAGTGGCTCGGCACATTACGACCACAAATCCATCATGTGAATTTCACACGACAGGCCAAAATAAAATAGTGCATAAAAAGTGGGCTGTGTATGTGTTCATCCCTTTTTATTTTGATACCTAAAATAAAATCTAGTGAGATTAAATATCTGTAAAAAGTCACTTATTCACTTGTTTAATAAATAGAGTCCAGCTATTTGTATTGTAATCTGTTCTGTAAAGATCTAAGAAGGAGGAACCTTCTAGAGACTGTAAAATACCTGAAAACTCGTCCAGAAGGACAACAACACTAAATGTGCAGCCAGAGCAGTAGTAGAAGGGGATCAAGGCATATTTATGCATTGGAAGGCCTCAGGTACAATTCAGACCAATTTAGAATCTGAGGCAAAACTTGAATACTTCTTTTTCAAATATTTACAGATAGTGCCCATGTAGTCTGAATCAGCTCAAGTTATTTTGCCAAAACTTTCACTCCATTAATGAAAATATAGTTGCATTTGCAGCTAAAGGAGGTTGAAGAAAGTTTTCATTCAGTGGGGATAACTACAAATGCGTGCCACACTTTTAAGCTTCAAGAACACCACATATCCAATTCTTTGTATGCACTACTGTGGATGGATCTTTGCAAAAATCCTAATTGTATGCATTGAGGTTTGTGATTGTAATGTGGCAAAATGTGAAAAAAATGTATAGAACTTTGCTTCTGCAAGTTCCAGCATAGCCAGTGTTAGGTTGACTTTTTAATGTGCAGGATTGCCT